>JAEANM010005901.1:0-19100 GCA_017656035.1 Myanophis thanlyinensis
CTTTAAGAGGGGTGGGCTTCCACTCCCAGAATCCCCCAGCCAGCATGCTTTAAGATGGGTGGACTTCCACTCCCAGAGTTCCCCAGCATGCATGCTTTAAGAGAGATGGACTTCAGCTCCCAGAATTCCCCAGCCAGCATGTTTCAAAGGTAATCCTTAACTTACAGTCACATTGGTTTGTGGACCATTCAAAGTTACAAGGGCATAGAAAAAAAAACATACCCTGATTTACAACTATTCCTCACCCCATGACCATCCTAGCATCCCTGAGGTCACGGGATGGAAGCCATGACAAGTGAATTATAAACTCCGCAATGTTGGACCGAGCTGGCTGCTCCCTCAAGCAGGGAACAGAGAGGGCTACTGTCTTGGCACGGGGGTGGTGGTGGGGAGGGGAGGGGGGGGGCAGAGCTGGAACCGATTGCTAACCACTCCCTGGCCCTTAATTCGATCCAGTCTTCAAGCTGCGTAGTAGAAACCATTTTAGTTTCTAAAACTGAGCTGGGGGTCAAAACTCAGCCGCATCCCACCCGTGCCAGAATGTTCCTGTTTCTCCCGTTAGGGGAAAACAAAAAACAAAAACCTGCCATTTCAGGAGAAACCGATGATGCCGTTAAGTGGGGCGGGAGGAGCTGGAAGAGGGCACCGAAGAGAGGATTAAAAATCCAGTTTCTCCGCCGCTTGGTTTTTGCAACTCCACTGAAAAGGAGACGCAGCAAACCGTGGTGCTCCTCTGAGCTGGGTGGTTTTGTTGCAGACGTTTCATGACCCAACTAGGTAGCATCATCAGAGCTAGTAGAGAGTGGAGTTTGTGGGCCGCGGGGGTCCTTGGTGCTCACTGAGCTTGCTTGTTTTCTTGCAGACGTTTCATTACCAAACTAGGTAGCATCATCAGGGCTGGAGGGAGTGGGGTTTGTAGGAAGGAGGAGGGGAGAGGTTGGAGGAGGACTGCGGGGTCCTTGGTACTCACTGAGCTGGGGGCTTTCCTTGGAGATGTTTCATGACCTAACTAAGGAATATCATCAGTGCTAGAAGTGAGGGGGGGGGAGTGGTAGAAGAGGAGGAGGAGGACGGGGAGGAGGAGGAGAACTATGAGGGCTTTGATGCTCTCTGAACTGGGTTGCTTCCTTGCAGACGTCTCATAACCCGTCTAGGTAACATCATCAGTGCTCTATCCATGTTCGGAGAACGCAAAAGATCTCAACAGTTACAAATATAAGCTACAAATAGTCCGTTGAACGGAGAGCAAAGTTTAGGGGTGATTCTCCAGCTTGGAATGGGCAGGGCTGACACGGAGAGCTGCAACAGCAGCAGTGGGGGGTGAAGCTGGCACAGAAAGTTATGGGGCATAACTTATACAACTTATATAATTTATACATATATAAGCAACTGTGCAAGAGGCCATTTGCTAGGTCAGGGGTGGGCCGTTATGGCTCCTTCATGACTCGTGGACTCCAACTCCCAGAATTCCTGAGCCAGCATGGAGGCAAAACAACCAGCATGGCTGGCTCAGGAATTCTGGGAGTTGAAGTCCACGAGTCATGAAGGAGCCGTAATTGCCCATCCCTGATGTAGGCCAAGGGGTGTGTGTGTGTCCAATCTTGGCAACTTTAAGGCTTATGGACTTCAACTCCCAGAATTCCCCATTGAGGTCTTCAGACTTCTGGGAGTTGAAGTCCGCAAGTCGGTTTAAAGTTGCCAAGATTGGACACTCCGGATATAGACCAAATGTGTTTATTTAGTGATAAATTGATTTATTTAGTGACCATTGGATGTAACAATGGGGGAGAGCAAGAGCTACTTAACGAAGGCATGATTGTTTTAACTGCAGTAATTTGCTTACCAGCCATGACAAAAAAGCGTGATAAAACAGGGCATGACTCATTTCACAATTGCCTTGCTTAGCAGTAGAAATTTGTTGTGGTCATAAGTCAAGGACTCCCTATATTTGGTATCCATCTATGTCCGGTGAAAGGAAGCCTCTTTAGAACACAGGTCTCAAACGGATCCCGTGTTCGCTGAAGTTTTATTTCCAGCTATGTATCTTTGGGGATGAAATAGTGGTGTTTTTTTTTCTCCTTACATTTATAAAGGAGCTGCCCCTGGGCAGATTAAAAAAAACCCCCACACATTTCTTTCCTTTTGATTTTCTTCCATTCCCTTTTCCTGTTTTGGAAGGATTTTTCTGGACTTTGCTTGTACAAGAGGCCAACAAGTAGCCTTTTTCTTTTTCTTTTTCTGGCTATTAAAAAAAAAAAGGAAGTTATGGGGAGAATGTTATCATGTGGAGCCCTGTGATTGATGAACTCGCATGATAGTTGTGTTTACTTGAAAGTGTGAACTGAGAATGCAGTTGTAAGGGCCAAGACTTTCTCTAAAAGCCTCCGCTGTGTTTGGAAGCTGGAGGAGAAGAGGGGAGGTCCAGGGGAACCCAGAGCTGGCCGAAGACGGTGCTGTGGTTGTGGTGTTTTGTGCGAGACGCCAAAGGAACCTGCTGCTTGATGCACTCGACTGCGCCACATCTGCAAACACAGCGCTGACCTTCTGACTTCTTCCTATCTTCACTATTTGAACAGTCTTGGCTATTAAAACAAAATGCAAAGCAGCGACACTCTTGTTTTCTAAAGCTTCCCAGATTTCAAACAAGGCTGAGATGGAGCAATCGCAGTTGTGGTAGCCTTAGCAATTTCCGCTCCCTGCAGTGGTGCTAAAAGGTTGGTGAACTCTCTTCAGTTTTCTATAGGTCTCCATAAACATGACTCTAAAAGGGGACCTCTTCCTGCGTGGCAAATCCTACAACTGTTTAAAAAGGGACCAATTAAATAAAAAAACAAAGAAGACAAAACATGATGCTAGTCCATTGATTTATTGAGGGAAGGCAGAGGTGAAATTCAGCAGATTCCAGCAGGTTTGCTAGAACTGGTAGTAAATTTTCTAAGCCCATGATGGCGAACCTATGGCACGGGTGCCACAGGTGGCACGCAGAGCCATCTTGCTGGGCACACAAGCTGTCGGCCAACTTACCTATAGCTGAGGATGCACATGCGATTGTGCATGCACACATGCACGATTGCAGAGACCCAGCTGGTCTTCGGGTCTCCACAGTGCATGCGCGTGATTGCAGTAGGAAATCCAGCTGGTCTTCGGAGCACCCCTGTTCATGCATACGCGATTGCTCGTGTGTGTGAGTCCCCGTGTGCATTGCATGTGTAAAAACTGCATACGCAGATGGTGCGGTTGCACATGCAGTGCACATGGAGGAGCCACACAGAAGTGTGGATGGCATGCGCAAAGTGTGTACTTTTTGGCACTCGATTTGCCACTGCTGATTTAGCCTCTAGACCCCTTATCATATTTTTTTTTAAAAAATGTGTTTATTTTTGGTTGAAAACATATTTCAAGTAACCATAGTGGGAGGGGAAGTTGAAATGGCTTCTTGGAAATTCAAACTAATGTGTTCATCTGGCCCTAAACAAGGCTTACCTTTGTGGGAACAGGTGGAAAATAAATGCTGTAAGAGCTTTATTTGTTTTGGAGGTCCTATTGTACTTACACCTGAGTTGAGGAAGACTGTGAGTAGCAACAAGGCACCCCCACTCCCTCTTTCCTGGTGTAGGAGCCAAAATATTTCTGTTTCCTAGTAACTGGATAGGGTGGGATGGTCAGGTTTGTTTGTTCGGTTTTTGCAGTTCCCAGAAGTAAATCGTAGATTTAGTGGAGGGGCTACTCTGAGAAAACGGATGTGAAGAGAGGCAGATTGGATGAAGTGGGCTTTTTATACTCCTTGGAGTTGTTTGAAATGTTGCAAGAATGGAGAAGGGAAATTGCAATGACGGAGGCAGATGATCAAGTAAAAAAATAAAGTGTTTTGCATCCTGGTTTGAACCGAGTTCTTAAAAATGCTTGACGTGTTACAGAGTGTCCTTGACTTAACAACAGCTCATTTAGTGACGGTTCGGAGTTTTACAGCAGCCCTGAAAAATGTGACTTACGGCTGTTTTTCATACTTGACTGTTGTGGTTACATAATCAAAATTTAGATGCTTGGCAACTGACTCACATTTACGACAGTTGCAGTGTCCTGGGCTCAGGTGATTGATCCCCTTTTATGACCTCTTCCTACAAGCAAAATCAACGAGGAAGCTCACTTAGCCACGGTGTTGCTAGTTTAACAAGTGCAGTTGAACAACTCTGGTACGAAAGGTGGTAACATGGGGTGCAAAAATGTCTCGCTTAACAATGGAAATGTTGGCTTCAATTGTGATCGTAAGTCGAGGACTACCTCTACTGATGGACCTCTGCTTCCTGAGCCTTTTTAATTAATTTACCTCAACCTCAAATCACTTCTCAAAAAATTTTGAGGACTTGGCAGGAAGTCCCTTTCTTCAGCACTGACGTAACTTCAGATGGTTGCTGAAAAATTGGTTGCAACCTGAGGACCTACCTGCATTATAAAAGCAACAAAAACGGTTGAATGATCTTTGTCATTTCAACAACTTACTTTTACTCTTTGTGATTTCATCATTTTTTTTGCTTCATAGGAAGACTTTGGGAGGTTTTAAATATATTTTAGTCTGCCTGGCAATCACTAAATCTGTTTAAATATCTATGTTGTGATGGATAAAGGGTTTGTGTGTAGATTCCCTAATAAAAATCAGTTTTGGTTAATTTATCCAGGTTTGGAAAGCACTGTTATATATTCTAATGCTCCAGTTGTCATATTTCTTGAAATATAGAGCAACAGACAAGAGAGAAATATTGCCAGAATGTAAGAATGATTATAATTTCTATTCAATATGGTTCAGAAAGCAAGGGCAATTCGGAAAGATACAGGCTCATGATGGCAAATCTATGACACAGGTGGCACAGGTGGCATGCAGAGCCATCCTCCTGGGCACATAAATTCTGGCCAACTTACCTCCAGCTGAGCATGCACATGCAATTATGCATGCACTCATGCATAATTGCAGAGACCCAGCTGGTCTTCAGGCCCCCACAATGCATGCGCGCGATTGCAGCAGGAAATCCAGCTGGTCTTCAGAACTCTACAGTGCATGCACATGCAATTGCTCATGTGTGCATGAGTCTCTGTGCATAGCGTGTGTGCATTGCATGTCTAAAAACTGCATGTATGCGCAGATGGTGCAGTTGCACATGCAGCGCACATGGAGGAGCCTCATACAAGTGTGGATGGCACATGCAAAGTGCGTACTTTTTGGCACTCAGTAAGTAAAAGGTTCTCCACTGGTATAGGCAGTGAAGCATATGTTTAAAAATCTCTGTAAAGAATAAATACCTTTTAAAAAAAAAATCAACCAGGAAGAAGCAGCAAGGAACTGCATCTCAAATAGGCTTTTGTTGATTTATTAGCTTGCTTAGAAAAATGAACAATTAAAAATAATTTCCACGGAGTCATTTAATAGACACATGCTGGTATGGGGCTTTCATTTTATTTATTGCAATTTTATCTCACTTTTCAAAATAATAGCCCTCTCCAAAGATCCTATAGTTTATGCAAGTGTAAATAAACATGCCATAAATAGATTAAAATAAATGTCTACAGTCCTTTCTAGAGTAGTTTGGTGGCCAGAGCTTTTGGAGGAAGGAAAGTCCAGCCGAGCAGGTAACGAATTAATGCATTCCAGAGGGAGTCCTCAGGTCTCTGGAAAGTTTATTTACAGTTAGTCCTCGACTTACGAGCACAATTGAGCCCAAAATTTATGTTGCTAAGTGAGAAATTTGTTAAGTGAGTTTTGTACCATTTTTCTTGTCGCAGTCTATTGCAATCACTGCCGTTGTTAAGTTGGTAACACGGTCGTTAAGTGAATCTGGTTTCCCCATGGCTTGTCAGACGGTCCCAAAAGATGATCACATGACCCTGGGACTCTGCAACCGTCATAAATATGAATCGGTTGCTGAGCATCTGAATTTTGATCACGTAACCATTGGGATGCTGCAACGGTCATAAATGTGAAAAAAAAATGCTCCTAATTCACTTTTTTCAATGACGACGTAACTTGGAACAGCCACTAAATGAATTGTAAGTTGGGATACTACCTGTATTCATTTATTAAATATATATGCTTGCCCATCTTTGATAGACAAGAGACAAACCATAAATACCCCAAAGTGCTTTGTTCATATTAATATTGTGTAGGAATTGATGGTCCAGCTTTTATTTTTATTTTTGTAAAAAATCAGCATCCAGCTTCATTAAAGTTAAAGAAGGCAGATTTTTGTGTGCGTGTGTTCGTACATTTGTATATTTGCATGCAGTCTTTTAATTTCCCACTGCAATGGAGTCATTGTGTAAGTCATAAGTCGTGACAGTTGTTAAAACAGATCACACACACAAACCCCCACGGTTGACCTGATTCTTACAACTGTTTCTACCTCGGTCATTAAATGAACCAGTGGCTTGCTAGGCAGGGACTGGTTTAGCCAAAAATCAGAAGTTAATGCCAGATTTCAGCAAAAATATCCTAAAGTGTGGTCGCATGATCGCGGGATGCTGCAGATGGCTGTACATAAAAATGGTTGCTGATCCCTCTAAATAAACACCTGTACCCCTGGGCCTGTTGACCCTCTTGAGGTTTGGAACTGGGTTGACTGTAACCCCTTCCTGGGAGGTCTGTTCTAACTTTGGTGGTTAAGCTATTCTCCAAAGCACCTGAAGGCAGGACAAGAAAGACTAGGGCAGTGGTGGCGAACCGTTTACTTACCGAGTGCCAAAAAGTACGTGCTTTGAGCATGCCATCCGCCCTTGCGTGCGGCTCCTCCACGTGCGCTGCATGTGCAACTGCACCATCTGCACATGCATGCAGCTTTTGCACGTGCTGTGCACAGGCACTCGGACACACATGGGCAATCAAGTGTGCATGCACAGGAGAACTCCAAAGACCAGCTGGATTTCCTGCTGCAATCCCGCGCATGCACAGTGGATGCCTGAAGACCAGCTGGGTCTCTGCAATCGCGCATGCATGCATGTGCAATCACATGTGCATGCTCAGCTGGAGGTAAGTTGGCCGACAGCTTGTGTGCCTGGCAAGATGGCTCTGTGTGCCACCTGTGACACCTGTGCCATAGGTTTGCCAACACGGGACTAGGGTGACATGACAGCAGTGCTCCAATATTTGAGGGGCTGTCACAGAGAAGAGAGGATCAGCCTAGTCTCCAAAGCATCAGAAGGCTAGACAAGAAGCAACCTGAAACTAAGGAGAAACTTCCTAACAGTTAGCACAATTAATTAGTGGAACAGCTTGCCACAAGAAGTTGTAGGTGCTCCATCACTGGTGGTTTTTAAGATGAGACTGGACACCCATTTATTTTCCAAAGCAACAAGAAGGCTAGACAAGAAGCAAGTGATGGAAACTAACCAAGGAGAGAAGCAACCTAGAACTAAGGAGAAATTTCCCGACAGTTAGAACAATTAACTACTGGAACGACTTCCCTCCAGAAGGGATGGGCGCTCCATCCCTGGAGGATTTTAAGAAGAAACTGGACAACCACTTATCTAGAATGGTGTAGGGTTGTTTCCTGCTTGAGCAGGAGGTGGTTTGGACTAGAAAACCTCCAAAGTGTCTTCCATCTTCTGTTATCCTGTTAAATTGACCCCCTTCTTTTTCGTGGCAGCCCCTCCAGTATTGGAACTTTGCTACCCGGTCTCTCCTAGTCCTGCAGAATCTGTTCTCTAGAGAACCAACGGCGGCCATTTTGTTTGCCTCTTGGGGTGGAGGTGTGGAGACCACATGCTCCGAATAGCTGAAATTCCTCACCCTCTGAGATAGAGAGCTTCCCGCATCCATGCAAGCCCCCCCCTTTTTGCAAGGCGTTGTAAACATTTCTACTTCCTGAGGGGCTCCTTATGAGATTTATGGGGGTGGGTGGCGGATCTTGGAAGCAGATGCTTTGTTTCCATTTCCCTTGGCTATGTAAAGGCCGTCTTTGAAGGAGGAGAGGCCACAAAGGGGATTTGCCTTGGCCATTCAGCCATTCCTTGAGGAGCAGTTGGCAGGGGATGTGTGTGTGTGTGTGTTTGTGTGTTGTGTGTGTCCTTCCTCTTTGTCCTGTCCCGTCTGGCGTTATTTATCTTGGGTTGACACGGCAAGTGAAAGCAAACGTGTTGCTTAGGGTTAGGGTCGGGCTTATTGCAATACCGAATTGAGTGGTGTGCTTGCTTTTGTGTCCGTTGATGTGTGTGTGTGTGCACGCGGGTGGGTGTGTATCCATGTGCGTTCATGGCATTTTGGAACGTGGTAAAAAGCGTAAGAAAACAAAGCCAGTACGCAAAGATGGAAAGTAAGAAAGACAAAAAGGATGGAAATGAAAGCAATTTGTGTGATTGCGTTTGTATTTTTGTGTTTGTGTGTGTGTATTAATGGAATTTTTGAATGCGGTAAAAAGTATACAAAAGAAGATAGAACGAATAAGGAGCAGAAAAATAGGCAAAGATACAAAATGAGAAAAAGGAAGTAAATGAAAACACGCATATAAAGTTATCTCTTCCATCCTTCTTTCCATTTATCGATTAATTGTCATTTTAATTTCCCCCCCCCAACTTTGTGTCACTTTTTAATCCCCAAATCTGGAGAATCACCCATTTGATCCTTTCTTCTTTCAACAAAAGGCCCATATAAGATTTCTTGTCCTTCAGAAAAGACTTTTTATCATTTTTTTCCTCTGATGAAACTGGTTCGCTTCGCCATTTCTACAAGTTCCTTTTTTTTTTTTTTACAATCCAGTCTTTCCTCATGGAAGAATGAGAATGTAAGGTTACATACAGGATCCCTGGCATACAACGAATGAGTAGTGTACAAAGTAGTGTGCAAAAACAGCTTACATTTTTTTGTGTGTAAAAAAAAAAAGCCGATAAACTAGGAATTACTATTTTGAATTCAGCTGAACCGGATTTCCTTCTTTGACAAACCAGGATGCTGAATAACAACGCATCCAAGTTTTCTTGTTCATTGAGGAAATTGGCCAGCTTGACTGCAATGCAAAGAGCCCAACTTGGTTTACAGGTAATCCTTGACTTATGACTGCAACTGAGTCTGGCAATGACAATTGGAAGTTGAGATAGACATTAAGTGGGTCATTAAGTGACTGACTCGATTTTGCAACCTGTTTTGGGTCGGTGGGGGGAGGAAATGCCAGGTTTAGTCAAAAACATCATAAATTGCGGTCACAAGTTTCTGGGGCACTGCAAACGGCCATAAGTACGGGCCAGTTGGCAGGTGTCCAAAATATAATCACATGACTGATAATGGCCGGGGGAGGCAGCTGTTGAAACTTCGGAACCAGGTCGTAAGTGATGGGTCCGTCTTAACTTTGAACAGTTGCTAGGCACGCAGTCATAATTCAAGGACTACCTGCAGGAGTTTAGGAGGGACAGAGATAAAGTCCTGCTCCGTAATGTTCTAAGTTAACTACAGCTAGTCCTCGACTTGCAACAGTTCATTTAGTGACCGTTCAAAGTTACAACGGCACTGGGGAAAAATTACTGACGGCTGTTTTTCACACTTAACGACCGTTGCAGCATTCCCCTGGTCACGTGATCAAAATTCAGAGGCTTAGCAATCGATTCATATTTATGACAGTTGCAGTGTCCCAGGGTCAGGCGATCCCCTTTTGCGACTTCTGACAAGCAAAGTCAATGGGGGGGGGGGGGAGAGCCAGATTCACTTAACAACCTTGTGTCTAACTTGACACCTGCTGCGATTGGCTTAATAACAGTGGCAAGAAAAATGGTCAAACAGGAGCAAAACTCAGACAACGCCTGGCTCACTTAGCCACAGAAATTTTGGGCTCAATTGTGGTCGTAAATCGAGGACTACACCCGTATCTTGGCTTGTTTCTTTACAGGCAGTCCCTCAGAGGGTTTGTCCAGTAAGCCGGTATTTCAACAATGCGCCAGTCCATGTGCAGGCTGGCATCTACTGAAGATGTAATCCGCAGATGGAATTTCTTTCCCCTTTTTAATCCAAAACACCTCATTTTGAATGGTTTAAAGCAGCCATGTCATTTACAAAGCTTGTGCAGCTGTCCCTGGCTGTCCCCATGTGCATTTGGCAGCACAGCTGCTTTGCTGTTTTACCTAGCAAAGGGAAGTGGCTATGCTCATACACGCAGAGGGGAGATAGCTGGGAGTAGCTTTTGAAGCAGCTAGGATGCGGTGGCTTTAATGATGCGGTGGCTTTAGTGATGCGGTGGCTTTAGTGATGCGATGGCTTTAGTGATGCGATGGCTGCGGTGATGCGATGGCTGCGGTGGCTTCAGTGATACAGTGGCTTCAGTGATGCAGTGGCTTCAGTGATGCGGTGGCTTTAATAATGCTATGGCTTTAATGATGTGGTAGCTTCAATGATGCTATGGCTTTAATGATGCAATGGCTTTAATGATGCCAGGGCCTCAATGATGTGGTGGCTTCAATGATGCGGTGGCTTTAATGATGATTAAAAAAAAAAGATGTGCTAAAAAGGCTGGATTCACTCCCTACATGAAATGACAATAGGGTCACCTCTGTTGTGTCTCAGCGTGTTGTGCGAACTAGCTATTGTGATTTATGCGCTAAATAATGGTTTTGTGTGAGGTACGTTCCAGCGATTGTTTCAACAAACCTATCAGATGTAGACACAATATTGTGTTATCACAATGAGAGCTGCAAAAGCTGCTTTGTAGTTGAACCTCTGCAGTCTTGGTAGTTGTTTTTATTTTAATTTTCTTCGTCATCTCAGAATAACTTGTGGAGATGGGTGAGCCATAGACATTGGACAAATAAATAAATAAATGGAGAGCTTTGGAACAAACATCATTTTCGCTGGGAATTGTAACACTGAAAGAATTTAAAATGCTGTGCTGCAAACTTAGGGTTATTTTAGATACGATAAATTTGCCTTCCTTGATTTATTGCCTTTTCGTGCTGAATTGCTTATGAAAATCAAAATTGAACAAATCTAAAGGGCACCAAGTTGGAGAATACCAACCATGTGTAGTTAAAACTCTCGGAATTACTTAGCGGCAAGAAGAAAATTACAGAGACTTTGCGTGAAATGCTGAATGAATAACATTATGTTTGATTTTATGCTTTGGAAGACACATGATGTGTGTATGTGTGTGTATGCTGTACACTCAAACCTCTGTATGTGTGTGTGTGTGTGTGTAAACCACAGTCCAATGAAAACACACGGCAGCCAAAAAGAAACTGTAGCACTCTTCGAACAAGGATTAGATTGTCTTTTTATTACGTTAATTTCAAGGCAAAATAAACAAAAATAAGAACTGACGTATTAGACAGTCATTAACTAGAGTTGAATGGAAGAATTTTTTTAAAGAAGAAAAACAAGACGCAGAAAAGTGAACTTGGTTAGATAAAGATACAATGGCTGAATGTTGCATGTGATTTATTGTATAAAATATTCAAATCTTATTAAACCGTCATATGAACTTCTTTTAAAACATCTACATTCAATTTCTCCGTAAGCCAAAGCTTTCCTCGTGGGGAATAAAAAGGCTTATTAAACTGTTGGAAGACCAAGAACTGATTTTCCTACATGAGTTCTTATTCATTCTCCCAACGTCGCCCCAGTTCATATTTTCCATTAAACTATGGTTTACTGGATAAATCACAGATAGCTGCATTTACACAAAACTAAGGCAAAATTTTGGGTTAAAACCAGAAGTAGCTGGATTCACACGTGACATTAGATCCAGAGGGTACTCTCTCCATTAAGGGGTCCATGTGAATCCAGCCACTGTTGTATTGGCGGTGTGACGAAGCAGGAATCAACTAAATCATTGTAATTATTAGCCTTGATGCTGGCCTCTTTGGGTCTCCTTTAGCCTAATGCCAGACCATTACAGATAGTCCTCGACTTATGGCCAAAATGTCTGTTGCTAAGTGAGACATTCATTAAGTGAGCTTTGCCCCATATTACGATCTTTCTTGCCACCATTGTTAAATGAATCATGGCATCCATTACATTGTAGTTGTTCAGTGAATCTGAGCTTCCCCATTGATTTTGTCAGGAGGTCGCAAAAGGTGGATCCCGTAACCCTGGGACACTGCAACCGTCATAAATATGAACCAACTGCCAAACATCCTATGAACGTTGTTCCCATGACCTTGGAGATTCCTAACTGTGAAAAATGATCATAAGTAACTTTTCCCCTGCACCGTTGTAACTTTGAACGGTCCCTAAACAAACTGTTATAAGTCAAAGACCATCTGTTTTTAGTGTTTTATCAACCACCCCTAAACTTTGTGCATTTTCCATCTCCAGGGTTCCTGTAAAGAGGGTATTAAAATGTGATACCCCCCAGTTTACTTTGGTTCCTTAAACTGGACACGACATATTCGTGTCCAGTTTATATATATATGTGGATATTCCTTCCTTTTTCTCTGTCATATTAGAAAGTTTGTTGTGATTTTGTGTTGATCTGGATTTTATGCTAGAGGCCTCAAGATCTTCCCCCTTAAGTGGAGAATTCACATGGAGTAACATCTGGGTATCCCAACCTCAGCCACTTGAGGGTGGGATACCCAGATGGGTGGACTTCAACTCCCAGAATCCTCCAGCCAACACGTCTGGCTGGGGAATTCTGGGAGTTAAATCCCATACCATCTTCAAGTGGATAAGGTTGAAAAAGGCTGCTTTAGATCTACAGAACTCGACCAGTTGGCCCAAATTTTTATTTCTGTTGTTGAATTTTCCACCTTGTTGTCCCCAACAGTTGTAGCAAAACAATCCGAAGTGTGGGAACATAACTAAGATCAAGGACTGCCTGGAGCACCTGAGGACTTAAAGTCTACTTCTGCCTCCTCTTCCTCTTCATCCTTTCTATTTCTGCAACTGGATTGATTTAAGAGTTTTGCCCGGCTCAGTTTCCCGTAAGCTTGAAGGAACTTTCAGAATGACACAGCAACGTTTAAAATAGAATTTTTTAAAAGTCCGAGACATAAAGGCTTCGTAAACCTGTGAGAGTATCGTTGTGAAGCGGGCCTTTTTCCCATCCTCAGATTCTTCCCTTAGTAATCAAGTATTTAGGAGTCCTCAGAAGCTCAATAATATATGGGAATAGCAGAATTGGAAGGCATCTTGGAGGTCCTCTAGTCCAGCCCCCTGCTTAGATAGGAACCCCTATACCAGTGGTGGCGAACCTTTTACTTACCGAGTGCCAAAAAAGTACGTGCTTTGCGCCTGCCATCTGCACTGGCGTGCGGCTCCTCCAAGTACGCTGCATGTGCAACCACAGCATCTGTGCATGCATGCAGCTTTTGCATGTGCAGTGCACGCGTACTGCACGCAGGCACTCATACACACCTAAGCAATTGCATGTGCATGCACAGGAAAGCGCCAAAGACCAGATGGATTTCCTGCTGCAAATCACGCGCATGCACTGTGGAGGCCCGAAGACCAGCTGGGTCTCTGCAATCATGTATGTGTGCATGCACAATCACATGTGCGTGCTCAGCTGGAGGTAAGTTGGCCGACAGCTTGTGTGCCCAGCAAGATGGCTCTGTGTGCCACCTGTGGCACCTGTGCCGTAGGTTCACCATCACGGCCCTACACCATTCCAGACAAATGGTTGTCCAATCTCTTCTTAAAAGCATCTACAACTTCTGAAGGCAAGCAGTTCCACTGATTAATTGTTCTCACTATCAGGAAATTTCTCCTTAGTATTAGGTTTCTTCTCTCCTCGACTTGCGTAAGCATTTCACTGCATATCGTACCATGTATGACTGTGTGTATGTGACCAATAAATTTGAAATTGAAATTGAAATTGACTGGTTTCCATCCATTGCTTCTTGTCCTGCCTTCTGGTGCTTTGGAGAATATCTTGAGCCCTTCTTCTTTGTGGCAGCCCCTCAAATATTGGAGCACTGCTATCATGTCTCCCCTAGTCCTTCTCTTCATTAGGCTACTAGACATTCCCAGTTCCTGCTCAGGACCGTTCTACATACAGGACAGAACAAGGGGGCCATCCCTAAGAAGGCCTGTTCTTGGGGGTTCCTATAGATGGCAAGAAACCATTGGTTGGGAAGATTCTCATGGATAGCCAGCCCTTTATAAAGACACGGAGGGTCTTTAGAAAAGTTGCAATCAATGGTTTTCTTCTTAAGAGCTGCCTTGCTTAGGGACATAATTGCCCCAGACCCAACTGTGGTTGTTAACATAGCTCGGTTTGCATAAGATGCTGAATTGAAATCAAACCACATGATGGGTTAAGAGCCGTGGTGGCGCAGTGGTTAGAATGCAGTACTGCAGGCTAACTCACTGCTCACTGCCAGGAGTTCGATCCTGAAAGGCTCAAGGTTGACTCTGCTTTCCATCCTTCCGAGATCGATAAAATGAGGTAAAATGAGGGACAATATATTGTCCCTGTGAACCTGTTAGAGAAGGCTGTGAAGCAGTATATAAGTCCAAACCTATTCTATTCTATTCTATTTTCTATATTCTATTCTAGTCAGTGGTGGTGTAGTGGTGAGAATGCAGTATTGCAGGCTAACCCTGCCACTGGCCAGCTGTTCGATCCTGACCGGCTCAATGTTGACTCAGCCTTCCGTCCTTCCGAGGTCGGTAAAATGAGGACCCAGATTGTTGGGGGGAGGGCAAGAGGCTGACTGTAAACCTCTCAGAGAGGGCTGTAAAAACACTGTGAAGCGATGTATCAGTCTAAGTGCATTATTATTAATGGGCAGTTTCATTTTAGTTGGCAAAAGCCCTCATATACACCGTAAAGTTTGAGTTGTTTAAAGAAAGACAAGAATATTAGCAGAGTAAGTACTGGCAAGTGTCTTCATAAAATTGTCTTTATTGGTAGAAGAGGAACTCCATCGCTAAGTATGATCTTGAAGACTCTTTAGCTCCAAAGTCCAGGGATTGTTTGGTGTCTTTTCCAAACAGCTTGAAGCTGTAATGACAATACTGAGGGTTAGTTGTATGTTGAGTATCTCCATTTACTGAGTGTTTAGAAATTACGGCTTCAAGTTTAGCGTAATGGAGAGTTATTTATCCTAAGGGGCCATATGACAACTTGGGATTGTTGTGGCTGACCAAACCCATGAGTGCCTTGAAGTTGCGTAGGCATGTGCGTATGTACATATGTAAATCAGGAAAAAAAATGAGCAGTCACTTTCAAAATAAAAACAACGTAGTTGTATTGCGTGCATGGCGAACGCTTATTCACATTTGATTTCTAATTTTCGATTGACTTCACACAGGGGTAGCCAATGGGCCCCATGTGGCCTGGAGGTTGTAACATGCTCAGGTATGGTATAATGGCTGACCCATCATCTACTGTACATCTTATGTTAACAAGTTACCTAATATTCAGAGTATCAGACTATAGTAGTCTCATAAAAACAATTGGAGGCTATTCGGTTGGAGTCTTTTTCTGTTAGGAAGGAAATGTGCTAAAATTAGTTTTGGAAGAAAAGTATGTAGGAAGGAGACTCTGGAAGCGGAGGGAATTAAAGAGGGAATCCTGTTTCAACTAGAAAGTTAAGTCAACTAGTCAACTACGTAAGCCTAGAATCCTTACGTAGCCACAAACAGACTGAGCCTAACCTCCCTTGAATTCCGTTGACTCTTGTTGAACGCCAAGCAGGTGCTGGTTGAGAAGATTCCTGTGCGTAGGCTTTTAGCAATGAAGTAGTTTGATTGAGATTTCACAGTGGGATCTTTTTTTTGTGCCTGGCAGAAAGTCTGTTTACATTTGCATTTCTAACAAGGTAGACTCAATCATCTTTAAATCCCACTCTTTTGTCTCCCCAGTTTGTGGGCCAAACATCGACATACGCAACAGTATGGAGGAACTGAAGCAGCTGGAGGGCTGCACGGTGGTGGAAGGGTATCTCCAGATTTTGTTGATCAACCAAGGGGAGGACTTCAGCAACTTCCGCTTCCCCAAGCTTACCATGATCACCGATTACCTGTTGCTTTTTCGCGTGGCTGGCCTGGAGACCCTCAGTGACCTCTTTCCGAACCTCACAGTGATTCGGGGCAAGAGCCTTTTCTACAACTACGCGCTGGTCATCTTTGAGATGACGAATCTCAAGGAAATCGGACTCTACAACTTGAGGAACATCACCCGGGGAGCCATCCGGATCGAGAAGAATTCTGACCTCTGTTACCTGTCCACGGTGGACTGGTCTCTGATCTTGGATGCTGTTTCCAATAACTACATCAAAGGAAATAAACCGCCAAAAGAATGTGGGGATTTGTGTCCAGGAACGGTGGAGGAGAAACCGCTGTGTGAGAAGACCTCCATAAATAACGAGTACAGCTTCCGCTGCTGGACTTCCAACCACTGCCAGAAAAGTAAGAGTTCATTGATGGTTCATTTTTGAGTAATAATGCTGCACATCACACACACACTCACAAAAATGCATATATTTGTTGTCTTCTCCAACTTAGATCAGGGGTTGTCCAATCTTGGCCACTTGAAGACCTGTGGACTTCAATTCCCAGAATTCACCAGCCAGCATAGTTGGCTGAGGAATTCTGGGAGTTGAAGTCCACACAGGTCTTAAAAGTTGCCAAGGTTGGACACTCCTGAATTAGATGTACAGGAAGTTCTCGACTTACAGCAGTTCGTTTAGTGACCGTTCGAAGTTACAACCATTCCAGCATCCCTTTGGTCACACACGATGCTTGAAAAAATGCATGAAAAAAAATCAGATGCTTGGCAACTGGTTCATATTTATGACAGTTGCAGTGTTCCAAGTTGATGTGACCATCTTTTGTGACCTTCTGACAAAAAAAGTGACAACGAGGAAGGCCAGATCCACTTAACAACCATGTTACTAATTTAAGAACTCCAGTGATTCACTTAACAAATGTGGCAAGAAAAGTCATAAAATGGAACAAAACTCACTTAACTAATTCTCTCTCAGCAAAAGTAAATCCTGGACCCAATTTGTGGTTGTAAGTTGAAGACTACCTGTATTGGAACTGCAATTCCAATATTCCCAGTGGGTGTTTATTTATTAGATTTTTTTTTAAAAAATGTATCCTGCTTTTATTACTTCGTACGTATCGCCATATTATTTGGTCGTTACATTCCCAGCATCTGTTGTGTGCTGTGTCGGGCAAGGTTCCTGGGATAAATTTTATGCCGAGTGGTACTGTATTGATGTAAAATGTGCATTTAGGAAAAAAACCCACACTTTTTAAAGCATTACGCATCGGGTTAAAATAGTCTGCAGTTAAGCCAGCTTGTCTGGGTCGCCGTTTTGAACTAGGAAATTCTAGGAAAGGCATCTATCTACAAGATCTCTTCGTTTCTTTTATTATATTTGCGTTCTAGTTTCGTTCGGTAAGGCAGTTCAAGGGGATGTATAGAAACCATCTCCTATCTTGACCTGTTTAACTTCAGAAAATGCTTGTGTGACGTTTTGCCATCATGTCCACCTCCCCAGCCAGATCCTGACAAGCCCAAGGCAATTGAGGACACTGGGTTCATTTAACGATGGAGTGATTCCTTTAATGACCAGAGTAAAAACAATTATAAAATCGGTTCTGTGAGTTCCGTGATTGATTCGTTTAACAACAACATTGCTTAGCGACCACAATTCCGGCCCCAACTGTGGCCGTGAGATGAGGACCGCTGTAGCTTTGTTATACGTTGTGCGAGCTCTGTACAGTGGAGTGTGGATGTAATTGTATCTTGCCGGCCACTGGTGGATAGATTTTTGTTTTCCAGGATGTTTTCAAAGTTTGCCCTGTAATTGTCTTTTAATGTGCCCGTGTGAGAGAGCAGAATGGGAGGGATGTCTCAACCACAGACCAGATAGTGGTTAGGATACAACTGTGATCTCATAGAGCTCTGAAATTATCTACCCATAAAAAGCTCTCCTCTTCCTTCTTTTGATTTCTCTTGAAAAGTATAGCCTTACGGAACCTGAGATCCAGCAACATGACCCCAGCGCTAAGGACACAGGTGCTGAGAACTGGCATTTGTGAAATTTCCGCCTATATGAATCCAATCCAGGTTTATCGGCTCATTTTCAATCAAAGCAGTTGAGGCTAGAATGGTTTCTTGAATAAATATTATGGCTCTGTGTGTGTGTCTGTCTGTCCCTGTTTGTGTGTGTGTTTAATGTCATTGTTGTGGCCAGATACACACTGCAGTCTTGTTCTTACTGGTGAGGTTTTTTTTTAAATCAAGAGGACACCCAAGAAAAGCAAAATAAATGATTGGGCTGGGCTATCAACAGATCTATTTTGGGGTGGGGACGTGGAGATACATCCCCCTAGCCCAGTGATGGTTAACCTTTTTGGCACTGAGTGCTGAAAATGCGTGTGTACATGTGAGCATGCATGCCCAAACTCTGCTTGTGCATTGACATGCATACCTGTGCGCACATGCACAGCGGGCACCCGAAGACCAGCTGGATCTCCGTAAAAAAAAAAATCACATGCACTTGTGCACTTGCACGTGTACTGGAGGTGAGCTTGGGCGATGGTGCACTTGCTCACAGAGAGGGCTCTGCGTGCCATAGGTTCGCCATCATGGACCTCTAGCCTGTCTTTGGAGAATGGGTATCCTTCATTCTGTCCATGAAATGGCCTTGGAAACCCTGGTTTGGTGTCTAATAGCAGAGAGCTGCAAACTGGCATTTTTTTGGGGGAAGAGTCCCTTCCATTTAGGGTTGCAAATCTAATTTGTGTGCTGAAAAAGATTGGAAAGTTGGAGGCGATCTGTCAGTAGAAAAGAAAGTCGAACTGTGGGGTCTTTGGTGCTCTTCCAGCTTGGTAGTTTTCTTGCAGACGTTTCATGACCCAACTAGGTAACGTTATCAGTGCTGGAAGGGTGGGGTTGCTCTCTCTTTATGTACAAGTGGTTTGCCTTGCCATTGTTGGTGGGGTACTCACTCACCCTCAACACCGGAGCACCCCAGGGCTGTGTTCTGAGCCACCTACTGTATTCCCTTTACACATATGACTGCACGGCCACTACCAACTCCACCACCATCATCAAGTTTGCTGATGACACCGTCGTGGTGGGTCTGATCTCTGACAATAACGAGACAGCCTACCTAGAAGAGATCACAAACCTAGAGAACTGGTGTCTGAAAAACAACCTCCTTCTTAATGTCAG
>JAEANM010005902.1:0-19099 GCA_017656035.1 Myanophis thanlyinensis
AATACTGCACTAACCACTGTTTCGCCATGGCTCATTTTCTCCAGCTCTCTTGCTCCTTCCTTCCTTCCTTCCTTCCTTCCCACTTAGACTTGATACTGCTTCATACCAGTAATACTGGACCTTTGAATAGAAATGATGGTCCACCCTAGCTTTGCCTTAAAACTCTCCAAGTTAGCAACTTCATTCTGCTGTCACAACACCTGTCACATGCTACTAGGTCTAAACTTTTGCTGTGAGTGCCACTTCATTTCATGCCATAATGAGTTTGCTGCAAGTCACATGTCATCGAATACAGTTTCATCACTCCCCTTGTCACATCGGGACATGACTCTTTTACCTGTTGCATGCATCTCTAACCTTTTGCTGCTTCAGTTCACCTTCACAGCGCAACCTACGGTAGCCTCCTTTCTCTCTCTGACTCAAGACATATCATTAATAGTAATGTGACACTCACCATTTCAGCAGCATGTCAAGTTCAGGCAGCCTTTTCGGTCTTCTTCAGTGACATTTCTGGAAGGAGTTAGCTCTTGTCTTATAAGGGAATCAGAAGGAAAAGGCATTGGTACCAGCTGACAGATCCAATGGGGCATACAGACAGAAGTCTGTATGTACCTTCAACTTCAGTCATGTCAAGAAGAATCAACTTTGGGACACGACCAAAGTTCCCTCATTTGAACATCTACATGAAGTTAGATAAAAACTTGCAGGGGACTTCAGAGCAATCCTTCTATCAACCAATAGTCTTCATTCATGAGTAAGGTAAGGTAAAATGGGGTGTATGGGGTGTTCAGGGAGGGGTAGCACCTCTGGTAGAGGGGCATGTCATGTCCTTTGAGGGCAGCTCATCCACCTTTGGTCCCCACCTGTCACTCAGCTCTCACCTGTGGCTCCTAGCAGCTGTAGCATGCGCAGTGGCCACACCCCGGGCAACAGCTTTGACAGGCTGGCCAAACCAGGTTGAGGGTAGCCATTGGGTCACAGACCTTTGGTGAGATAGGGATTTGTCGATCCCGAGCATGTGAAGACAGACTCTGGCAGACTGAGCAGATGAGCCCTACCCAGAATAGGACAACAGCCATGAAGGTAGTCTCTGCGAGCGTTGTGGTGTGCTAAGAGCATGGCAAGACATGACAGATGCCCTGGTCAACCTACTGCACCCATCCCATCTCCAACTGTCTAGGCTCTGTCCTGCCATTGGAGCAAGATGGAATCTAGGAAGAAAGAATAATACTGAGTAAGCACCCCTCTCCTTCACTTTAATCCAATTCACTCGCAAGTCTTGATATTCCAAACTCCTGTAAACCTTCAACATCCTGTGGTGATGGGCAAGCGATGAAGCAGCAGGTGTGGATACCAACTCTTCCTTTGATTCAAGAATTCAGCAATGATTTCTTAACAGGGCAGGAGTTGAAAGTTAAAATTCAAGAACTCACCTGCCTGACCAATGGAAGAACCCAGTTGCTTGACTCATGAACGGCTGGGAAAACCTTTTCATTGAAGCAGATAAAGAAACACAGAACACGGGGATATGAAACACTGCAAAAAGAAAAAAAAACCTAACAAACAAAACCCGAACAAATATTCCAGAAGTTAGTCTTATTCTTATCCGTTGGTACTTGGGAAAGTTTGATTCAGAATCACTTTTGGCTTCTGGTCTGCTTTGATCTTGATCAACCCAAAACGTATTGATTGAGTGTCAGAAAGATGATGTCTCCAGTGCTTTTTTTCTTTAAGTTGGATTCTGTGGGGTTTTGCACATTTTGTCAAAGACCACACTGGTTCATTTGTAGCATTTCAATCAACAGTGAACCTGTCAAACAGCTTGCTCCGTTGGCCATGCGAAGCTCATCACCGTTAATCAAAATCATGCGGTGAAAGGCATGTTGAAATCTCAAATCCTTGGTAAATTAAAGATCCTTCTGCCAAAAATTCACCCTAGAATGCTTTAATCTCGTATTACTGTGATTATCATATAATCAGCTACAACTATTAATGGAAAATTGTTCCATTTATCCATGTGCCAGAAGCCTGTTTTTCATGGTTTGACAGTGTGTCGGAAAAATATGCTCCGTTTCCTTCTCAGAGAAGTGAAGAAGAAGGATAAGATGATTACTGTACAACACCCACCCACCCCACACAGCATGCTCTGAATTAGTTCAGGTCAAATCCAATTCACAAGTCCCTTTTTCTGTCTTCAAGTTATTGGAGAATTGCTGCAAGTTTTCTGAAGAACCCAACTTTTCTGTAGAGTGTCAACTCAAGCAAAGCTGGGAAAGGACCCCATGCAACTAATAGAAGGACCCCAAAGGACCTTTATGATAAGCTGTGTGACCTTGTGGTGTGTCCTTGGGAGGGCCAATCAGAGTATGCTTAGTTTTGAGCATCCATTGTCAAGGGCAAGCAACCAGAACCCACTCATGAATAGGCCGAAGTAGATATTTTATTGTGGATCATCTCCTCAGGGTCAGTGGTTAAAGATGCTGGGTTTGTCATCTGAAAAGGGTTAAGACCTGGTTACCACAGGACAGGAGAAGTCCTGTTACTTGCTCCAGCTTCTTCCCACCTACCAGTTTGAAAGCATGCAAATGTGAGTAGATAAATAGGTGCCACTTCACTGGGACGATAATAACACCCCTTGCACCTTGTTGTATAGTCATGCTGACCACGTGATCACAGAAGTGACTTTAGACAATGATGGGTCCCTTGGCTCAGAAATGGAGTTGAACACTGACCCCTAGAATTAGACCTGACTGTACAGGGGATACCTTTACCCTTACTTTACCACCTATTGTCAGCACAAGCAACCAGAACAGCTTCAAGAGATGGTTAAAGAAGGGTTCTTTATTGCTGAACGCCAGTGTACAGGAATCTCACCAGACTGTCTGCCTTCTCCTGGAAAAGGACAGATATATTGCTAATGTCTTGACTTCAAAAGCTTCCTGCCCCTCAGAAGGTCTAAGCTGGAGTATCTTTTTAATTCCCTCTATTGGGGTCACCTCGCTTTCACCCAGTGGTTCCACTTCCCCCATATTACAAGAATTTTCGCAGAATGTCTGCCTTCCTTGGGGAAATTGCAGAGATAGATCTAAACATCAGACCTCAGATGTTTCATCCCTTGAACCAACTCCAAGTTGGAAGGTCTCTTTACTCCCCCTTAGTGGGAAGTACTCCCCCTCCTCTTCCGCTGGTGGTTCCACCACAATTCTACAACTTCTGCAGATACCCTATGAGTGAGCTGATATTCCTCCACGCTGCACTTGGAAGTTTAAAATGGTTACCTATGTCTTTAAATGGAGCAAATTTAGACAAAAATGGAACATGGGAAAGGCATCCAAACACTGGAGAATAAAAATAATATATATAGACAGTGCCCTCTATGAATCCCGTAATACTGTTATGTAATAGGGTAAGCATCTTTTAAATGAGAAATGTTCCATGGTAATCTAGACTTTCTCAATGCATTTTGAATGCACGTAGCTTCATTTTTCTAGGCAATAGACCCAGGTATCTCTCCCAGAGATATGCCCTCAATCTTTTCCCTTCTTTATTCTAAAATATATTTAGAAACAGGGGTCATTCCTTCGCATCAGAGAGGATAGCGAGCATCTAGTACCTTTCTCCCCTCTTCTACAGGCAAATTCCCCCTGACGCTCATTTGAAGTATATTGGAAATCAGAGCAATTTCTACCCTGCTCCCTGAGTTGTTCTTTTTTTCCACTGCCAATTTCTGAAGTGCTGTGGATGTGGTTTGTATCTGGGGTTTATTACTATACACTTTGCTTTTCCCCCTGTAGTAAAATGGTTGGCAGATCTAAATCATATTGATCTTCTTTTCTCTCTCTCCCAAAGATCACTATTAGATGTCCAAGAGTTTTGAAAGGTTGCCAACAATGACAGGGCATCAAGGGACATCATGATTATCTTCTGTTGACTGAAAGCTGATGTCATCACAAACAGAGTGGCGATATCACCAACTTCTTATTAGAAAGGTAGAATCATGGGGCTGGAAGGAATGTTGGAAGTCTTCCAATCCTGCCCAAGGTAGGGTGTCCTAATACCATCTTGGATGAGTGGTTGTCCAATCTTTTTCTTGAAAACTTCCAGCGATGGAGCATCCTCAACTCTGGAAGGCAAGCTGTCCCATTGATCAATCATTCTTACTATCAGGACATTTCTCCTTAATTCCGAGTAGGCTCTGTCTTCAATGAGCTTCCACCCTTTACTTATTGTCCTGCTTTGAAAATAACTTGTCCCCTCTTCTCTGTGACAGCTCCTTAAGCACTGAAAGACAGCTATTATAAAAATCTTTATCCTTCTCTTCGTTAGGCTAGACATAAATGGTTCCCTTAAATCCTCACTATTCCTCCTCCTCCTCCTCCTCCCCCTCCTCCTTCCTGTCATAGCATAAGGAGTAGAACTGGAAGATTTTAATGAAAAGAGTTTACATTTTCTGTAGCTCAATTCATCAATAGAATAGACAAGCATTGACCAGAGTGTTAAAACAATAAGCCAATCCATCTTATCTTAGTTTCTTTTCAGCTACATCTGTTAACAAACAGATTAGTCTCACAACGATTTTGATTGTTCTACTGCTCTACCTAATTATGCATTTCCCCTGCATCGGTGATTAAACTGAGAAAAGCAACTTCGAGTATAAAATTAATCACTCTTCTTCTGTGACTCTAAAGCCACGTGTGGCATCTGAGCACATATTTATATTCTGACTCTTCTTTCCCATTGAGGCGTTTTGTCAAAGCTCAGCTCCTTCAGTTGAAGCCACCCCGCAACTGATAGGCTGACCTTATTTTATAAACCATGACATTAATTGCTGTCCAGTTTCAGTAGGAATAAAGTAATGAATGAGTCCTTCACCACCCACTCCATACTCATGTCAAATCTTGGATGAAACCTATGGAATTTGCTTGTCATTTTTTTTTCTTCTTCACTTCCTACACATTCCTTCGGGCATGAATCATTTCTCAGCCAAATGAAATTCCAAAAATTGAAACACAACAAACTAGGGGATCAGACTATGGGTGCAAAGAATAAAAGGGCTATTGTTGTTTTTTCTCCCCCTCTTTAGCAACATAAAAAGACGTGTTGGATTTATCCCCATCGTGTTGAAGTTTTCTTGAAGATATTGGTAAAGTTTTTTACTTTGGGGTGTGAGATGAAGAAAAGAAAAATATTGAATAAATATGTCAATGAATAAATAAATGTAGCCCTAACCCAAACGGCATTGGTTTATTAGTCTAGTCTAGCTTTGTAAACGTGACAAGTAGAATTATCCCAAGCCAAGATGACTATAAAAAGGCACCGGGATAGAATTATAGATTGGGGCCCAGCTCATAAATGTTGGTGTTCTGGAATTTAATAAAGGTTTCTATTTTAAAAATGGGATGACTCACCCATTGTTTGAGATCGCTTTCCACCATGAAAGCAAGGGGCGTACGTTTTGGATAAAAATAAATACTTTTTCCCCAGAAAACAGTCAAGTACAAGGTATCAACATTCATAATTGATGCCGGGTGAGAAAGCTTCCACTTTTTCTGCCTTCTGTTGGTTCCTTTGCAGTTGGAGGGGAAAGGATTAAATATTTCAAAGAACAAGGGAATTTTCTTGGCATTTTCATGGATTGGATTTATTTGTTGATGAACAGAAGTGGAGAAGGCAAAGCTGGGCACGTCCTGTTTCTCATCAGACCATCGTCTCTCCAAAAACCCGTATTCTCCTGGAAGTTCTCCTGCATCAAATAAATCCTTAAGAAAAGACAGAAAGTGGAAATCCTTCCCATAGACTAAACTGTTGTCTCCTCTAACTCAAGAACGCTAGAACGTTAAACTACTCGGAGACTAAATATCAAAGTATGCTTTATGCAACAGGAGAAAAAAAAATGGAACAAAACAAACAAGGCAAGGACAAAAAAAATATTAGTCCATAGTTCAGAGACCTGAAACCATCTGTTCCACTCCGATGTGCTTAGAGACTAAGGACTCTTGAACTTGGTTGTTTTCTTGCAGATGTTTCATGACCCAGTTAGGTAACATCATCAGTGCAAGGTAACATTTTTGGACTTCCAAGGGAGATTTGATGAAGATCTTCACTAAGAAATTGGAGGTATTTGTTGTCTTAGTGAGCAAAGCCTTTTCCTTGTCTTCTATCCTGAAAAATGCTGACCTTTTTCTTGCACAAGAACTTCACGCTCACATATTGAAAGAATTGTTTAGGAAATAGGACGAAGGCAAGAAACCAGGAAGTACAAGCAGCATTTTTTCTGGCTCTAAAATGGCAAAAATCCACACCCAAATGTAAATATTCAATGTGTAGCCCTGCAAATAAACAAAACTGTGGAACGTTCTTATTAGCAAATTCTGAAAGCATAATTAAAGTCTTCACTCTTCTTATTTGGGATTACTGAATGTATTCCAGCCAATTAGCTAAATTGCTACCTTTCTTAGTCAGTGTTATTGCATGCATATTTCACAATTATTTTGTGGATAAATTACACGGCTTGATTAAATATTTATCCCCGTTATTCAGCTGTGCCTTGCACTGGCCGTTCTTGAATTCCTACAATTTGCAGCTTATGTCCTACACCCAGTTTTCGTGGGAGATTGTAATCAGTGGAATGTCTGGAACCTTGGTGGAGGTTCATACATAGATGGTGGACATCTTGGAAGACTTCCATAGCATTTTCTGGGATCAACAGAGCCAACCGTGTACTTATAAGGCAAGAAAATAAAACTGGGCTTGACAAGTTGCACTAGAGATATGGTGGAAGGCCACATCAGAAAGCTGAAGATCCCAGCTTGGCAACTCATCCCCAACACCACAAAACTACAGCCAAGGTTGGAAGAGTAAGGTTGGAATGGTGTGGATCTGGGACTGTAGACTACAAAGGGGCTTCTTACCAGAACTCGTGTTTTGTCAAAACATTGCCGTGCAAGCCAATGGACTTTGCTTTGTCTGGACATCAGCCCCACTGATGTCCATTTCAGAATCACACTCGTTGTGAGAATGGCTACATTTAGAATGAATTCTGAATGGGTGCCAGCCAGCCACAATTCATAATTGTTGGAGTAACGGCCTCCTGAAGATGCCGCCTATTGTTATGAAGAGAATAATAGAGGAGGTGCAATGTCTCAAATGTGAAAATGGCTTCGACTAGGGCTAATGTCTCAGAAATGCAACTGAAAGGGCATCGCCAAACAGGATCTCCAGTGCAAAAGTTGAACGTTCCCTCAAGAACGTAGTTGTGGTAATGATGGAAAGATTGCCAACTTCGTTACTGAAGGCAAGACTAGCCAGTAGTCATGCTCTCCAGGCATTAATAGCCACAACTTGAGTTCATTCGTCATTTGCTCTTCTTTGGTGTTGAGATAGCATGATGTGAATGTACTCCGTGTGTGTCTTCAGGTCTATATTGTCTCTTGATGGTGGCCTGGACAATTTGGGGCCAACATTTTCACAAGTGATTTGCTATTTTTCCACCTTCTTCCTAGGATGAGAGAGAAGGACTGGTCCAGTTCACCCTGCAAGCTTTCTTACCCCAGGTAGGACTAGAATTCACGGCCTCCTAGGTTTATGTCTATGGAGATTGCTTTTGTATTCTAAAGGACCGTGGCTGCCTTTGTCCCAGCATTGCTTAGATGTGTGAACGATGTTAAGAAAAGCTTTTAATTTATGAAAAGGAGAGATGGGGAGGATTCCTCTGAAGAGGCGGAGAGCTCTTCAGAAGTGCAAATGAGAACGGAGTGAAATTGAACTTGGATCGAGACTTTCCCAGCCATCATTTTGAAAAGATTAAGCAAAGATTAAAGGATCCTGCAGTCATTATGGAACTGGGATTAATTGCTGTCTGAGGAAAATCCAGTGCCCTTTTTCGGTAAACCCAGCCTTTAATTTCTTCTTTATGAATTCATCTATGCTATTCCCCTGTTCCAATTTTAGAATTATTCCTCCTTGAAACAAATCAAAATGAAATGAAATGAGAGGTGGGTGGGCAGCAAGGAAAATCTCCTGAGTTCGCATCAGGCAGCCTCTTGACTTACAACAATTCCTCGAGTGGACGTTCAAAGTCACCACGGCACCAAAAAAAAAAGAGACTTAGGACCCTTTTTCATATGTAGGACCGTGGCAACATCCCCATGATCATGCGATCCATGGCTTGGCCACGGACTCATACTTATGACGGTCAAGGTGTCCCCAGGATCTTCCCCCTTTTGTGACTTTCCTGACAAGCAAAGTCAAGGTGGGGAAACCCGATTCACTTCACAACCGTGTCGCTAACTTCACGACGGAAGAGATTCATTTAACAGCAATGGCAAGAAAGGTCGCAGAATAGTAGAAAACTCATTTAACAAAGGTCTCACTCAGTTGTGGTCATAAGTCAAAGACTATCTGCATCAACCCTAACCCTAACCCTACTCCTTTGGCAGAAAACAAACAAACAAACAAACAAAGACTTTCCTGTTTCCTTTTACAGTTTTATTGCCTCTATTAAAAATAAATACGGCGGCTTTTTGTCCTCCTGATGTAGTTTCCAGTCAACAATTTGTGTGCCGCTCTATTAGATAACGATCTGGGCACCACGATTGTAAGTCAAGGGGCTTTGATATCACTTTTGGAACTGTGCTTACAGTTAAACCAACCACAACAATTCCTCCTATCTGTTTGTGATTGCTTCTCTGTTGTTGTTGTTGTTTAAAAAAAAAAATCCTCAGGAGGAAAATGAAAACGAATGGATTAGTGTTATGGATAATGCACTACCCCTTTGGCGCTTAAAGCATACATTACTTGCGGTATATTTTCCACATTTACAAGGAAATGTTCAAAAACAACAACAACAACCATACAGTGGAATGTCGTTCTCATGTATTTATCCCAACGAAATGAAGGAAAAGCCCCAGAGATGCACAATCGGCGGTCAGTAATTTGACTATCAGTACTTCTCAGAAATACCCCGGGGCTCAAATCAATGCTCTCCTTTTTTTTCCTCAATTGTTCAATTACTCCTTTGGTACCAGGAATGAGCTGTGTTCTCCATTCAGCTTATCATAGGTTGGTGAAAAGGAAAAGGAAATTTTTTGGCATCTTCTGGAGCTGGCGATACCTTGCCTTCATGAAACACTGACATGGTTGACCAAATTGTCAGCTTTGTCCCCATTGTTCTTGTTGATTTGCTTCCTTCCTTCCATCCACCCCTCCATCCATCCATCCATGGTTGCTTTCTAGAATTGTGAAATCAACTTTCACTTCATAAGTCTAGAACACCAGACTGGCTGAAAAATGGATGAGTGACATTCATTCTTCAGGTACATCTTGACACTGACTCTAACTGGCAGATCTTCTGACCTATTTTTTATTTTATTTTAATGCAGACCTCAAGACACCAGATCTGATCTTTTTGTCATTTTCCTCTTTTCTTTTTATTGTCCAACCTATTAGGAGCTCAGAAAATCACAGAAACATCCTTTTGGTGTGCACTTTTGTGCGTTCTAACCTTGCTAGAACTAGTTGAGCCGTAATATTGTCAATTACAGGTCATCTAAATCATTTATCCTTCTGGCCACAGCTGTAATTTGGAGCTTCTAAAACTTTCAGTCTCAGTTTTGCCCGCTTTCAAGTAGAGAAAACAAACCTATAATTGAATTATATAGAGATCTGCAATATTTTTCATTTCTGTGTGGATATAACAATGATACGGATTCAGTCCAAAGCTCTACACTTAAAATGACATGTCAAATGGTTCTTCGGTATTCACTTTCAGCGAAAAGAATCTTTTGTTGTGCGGTTAAAAAAAAAACAAAACTACTTTGAAGCTCCATCAAAGCCCACAGGAATCTAGTTCCAAGATTTCAAATGTTTATTTGTTCGTGCAGAGACAGTTCTTCAAAATCGCTGAAAGTTGTGTGCTTTCCGAAGCCACAACTGGACAAAGGAACTCAATTGTTATGCAAGTTGGATTTCGTGCTTTGCTTTAAGGTAAAAGATGATAATTGAGATGTGAAGTGCAGATGTCAATCCGTGTTGGAAAACACGACATCCTCCTTGTATGTTCCTCAGTGATCATCAGATCCCTTGAGCAATTACGATGAGGAGCAGAACATGTGAGCTTTGTTTATAACGATCTGTTCCATAGACTGCAGCAAACATAAGACTAATTTAGAACTTAATATCTGACAAATGCTTGGAAAAGCTGACACTAAGCTATCAAAGCAAGCTATCAAAGCAAACCATCAAACTATTGCAAAGCTATCAAAGCAAACATTATACATAATCACCTTTTCAATTGGGGCATAGAGATGATCACTGGAGACTTTATTAAGCTTTGGAAAATAACTGTAATATCAGAAGCTGAAGTCTGGTTTATTGCCATTTTCAAGAGCCTATCCATTATTTGGGGCAGAAGCTCATGTTTAAAAGATAATGCACACTGAGCAGAAGTTTGAGAACAATATCTAAGGTGAGGTCCTAGCTGTTGATCAAACGATTTGCCTGATTTAGAGTTGTCTGTATTTTAAGCAGCAGGAAATCTCCAGGCTTTTCTCCCATGGAACAAAACAAAATGAAAATTGTTTCAGAGGGCACCCGGAAAGATGAGGTTAAAAGACTACTAAAGTAACACTTTCTAAAGCAATTTTGCAATTTTCCTTAATCTGAATGATTACACGTGAATTTTTTTGTAAGAGTCGTGATGGCGAACCTATGGCACGGGTGCCACAGGTGGCACGCAGAGCCATCTTGCTGGGCACACAAGCTGTTGGTCAACTTGCCTCCAGCTGAGCATGCACATGCGATTGCACATGTATGCATGCTCGATCGCAGAGACCCAGCTGGTCTTCTGCTGTGCATGCATGCAATTGCAGCAGGAAATCCAGTTCTCTGGAGCTCTTTTGCACACGCACATGCAATTGCTCATGTGTGTGAGTGCCTGCATGCAGCACATGTGCATTGCATGTGCAAAAGCTGCATGCATGCACAGATGGTACGGTTGCACATTCAGCGGACGTGAATGAGCGGCATGCAAGTGTGGATCGCTCACGCAAAGTATGTACTTTTTGGCACTCGGTAAGTAAAAGATTCGCCACCACTGCCCTTGAATATGCCCACAAGTGGTCTAAATCACACACACACACACACACCACACACTGAATTCCATTGACTCTTATCTAGCACCAATTTAGTGCTGACTTTTACTTGGCTAGATTCATGAGTAATAAATCAACCTAACTGGAACTTAACTTGTGGTCTTGATTCTTCATACCTGACAGTTTTATCCTATGTACTATAGGCATCTTTGTGTCAACCTCTGAGTTGGCAGTGCAATGCAACATTCAGAAAACACCTTCCCTATATGATGCAGGTAAATTATTTCCTTTTTAGGAAGTACGGCATATGTATCTGCTACATTATCTACCCCGCAGATAATCTATTCAACTACTAGTAAATGAACGAGTGGGAAAGTGGAAAACCCCTTAAAAAACGATCTTTCCATGTCTCACAAAAACAATAATAATAAAGCAGAAATTTGTGGTCATGTTAAGGTCACCCTTCCTGTATGTAATATTTGTGTCAACAACAAAAAGGGCACCGAATGAGTCTAGGACAAAGCTGGGATTTGTCTTCTCCATTTCGCAACCCCGCTGAAGAATTTTGACAATTTGATTTGTAGGATGTGACTAATGCCTTTTTTTAAAACTTTTTCATTCTTTTTTTCTTTTTCTTTTTTTCCTTTTTGTAGTCATTGAAGGAAGCTTTATGTCTGCCTAGGAGAAGGAGAGATTTTAAGTATTCCTCTCACTCCTCAAAATATTTTAATCTTTCTTATATTAATGTGTTGTTCTTCAAGCTTTGGGGCTTGATTTTGACGACTTATATTTTACCACAGGCCTATTTTCTTTATCCCTGCCTTTGTATTTGAGGGACAAATTCTGGTCAGTTCTGCGGTAATAACTGTGGAAAAATTAGTCCCTAATTTCCATAATACACTATCAAAAACCAGGATGAGGAACTGTCTGAGAGTTCACACATCTTTATCCCTGCCTTTGTACTGAGAGACAAATTCTGGTAAAATCTGTGGTAATAATTGTGGAGAAATTAGTCCCTAATTTCCATAATACGCAGTCAAAAACCAGGGTGAGGAGCTATCCAAGAGTTCACGCATCTTCTGCAGCTGTACGAACACTAAACCAGAAACCACAAGAACACTCAGAGCTATAACAAAACCATGACTCTACCTCACTCCCCCCTTCCCACTTCCCAACTTATCTCCCACCCTACCCTCCCATTTTGCCTTAACTTACTTGCGGTTGCATAAGCATTTCACTGCATATCGTACCATGTATGACTGTGTATGCGATCAATAAAATTTGAATTTGAATTTTTGAATTTGAATTTGTGCTTCATAGATTCCTCCAAAAATGTCTGTGACTACCAAATATCATCCTTCTATCAAACAGCTTGGTTCAGCCAGGGGCGTTTGTAAGATTTGAAATCTGTGTTCCTACATGCCAAGTTTGTGGATGGAACAATATGGAGTAGTAGTGGGAAGACAAAAAAACGATAGACGATTATAGAAGATAGGTGGAAAACTGTCGAAAGCCTTGTCATCACCTGAGAAAATATGACAATACCTGTTGCAATTCATCCGTCTTAACACAATGCACTCCAGAGAAAGGGGATGCGTAGCCAAAAACGCAAGACAAAATGAAAACAGTCTGTAGAAGTAGTAGATTATTTTCCCCTACAGAAAACCATCTCAAAGATCACACATTTTAATAGTGTCACCCAACCGAAAGCATAGCAGTCAGTTTAAATGTTTCAGTTGATTAACAGAGTATAAATCAATTAAATAGGCACAGACTTGTGAATAAGGCTTTGTTTTGTAAGAACTATAATTGTAGAACAGGTATTTCCTGTCTGCTTTTTTTTTTAACTAAGGGTTGCCTTTTGCAGTTCTATTTCCCATCTTAAAGTATTTAGTGAGTCTTTGTAGAAATCACGTGTTCTATAAACAAACAGCAAAATCTTCACCAAGTTTAGTCATGGTTTGTAGAGTAAAAATGTGGATTGGGATTACCATTGCTTTGTTCTAGGTTTTTTTTTTATTTAAAATCCCAATTTATTTTATAGTCCTTCCATAAATTCATGCAACTCTGATCGACTTGGAAAGTTCTCAATCCCTGATAGATTTTTCCTATGGAAGTGTGACTCTAAATAAGCCATTCGTTTCTCCAAAATTATGACTAGCTGGAGTAATGGTTTCGTGGACATGTCAGTGACCCTCACGGTGAGCCATGTTTTCTTGCCTCATTTTTAAATCACATGGAAACTCTGCCAGATCTTGTTGGGTCAGTTTCAAGACTTGTACCTGAGCCAGGATCTCTTTTAACAAAGTAAGAGTGGATTTCTCCACCATCTTGCCAGACAGTGGCCCAGTTGGAATGAAGCCAGCGGTGGAACGCTTAGATTGAGCTGCCATTCTGACAGCTTGTTCAAAGCAAGATAATACGCCATGAAAAGTTTTTATTTACCCAAGGATGAAAGTCCTTATCCACATCCTCAAAACACCTTAGCTTGTGTAGATGGGAAATTGGAGTGGATTAACTGTGAATCCCAATAAGCAACCTTGCAAATTCAGTCAGAAGCCACAAAGCACTGGGAATTATCTGTGGTGGAGGAAAAAAAAAGGTAAGAAGATGCTCACAAGATAAGTACAAAAGGTGAACCACGACAATGCTAGCTATTTGGCGCAGTTGACAATAAACATGTGAGAAATGGTAGCATGAAGCACCGAGAGCCAGTTTCTTTTGGTGGTGTTTGGGTTAAAATCAGTGGTGGAATTCATTTTTTTTACTATCGGTTCTGTGGGCGTGGCTTGGTGGCCGTGGCTGGGAGGGTCATGTGACTGGGTGGGCAGGGCAATAAAGATCAGGCTAGAAACAACAGCAGGATGTTTCTTTCCTGCCTTCCTTACAGGATTAACCTTGTAAAGTGGAAAAAAAACCAAAGGAGATTTCTTCTAACAACCGGTTCTCCCAACTGATTAGAAAATGTACTACCAGTTCTGGCGAACTTGCTCACACCGGCTGAATTTCACCTCTGGGTTACAATGACAGTTTAGCTACAATTCTAAAACCCTTTTGTTTAGATCAAGGGTTTCTGCTTAATCTTAAGCAAATAGGGAAATTCATCCACCCCTCATTGAATATTTTAATATGTATAAGCATTGACCCCATCAGTAGGGTTAATCTTGTCCAACTCATTGACTGCCATGGCAAACTCGTTGTTGTTAATTAACTGTAACTGTGAGATGGTCAGTCAACTAGAAGTGATAATTTGGATAAAGAGGGTTTGTAACTCCACCTCGCTTCCAGATCTTTGCTTTCAAATCCCTGCTACCATGCTTGTCAATACATCAATTTATGCCTCAATCTAATTGCTCCTGGTTTAAAGTACCCATAAGGGAGACATTTCTCCTTCGCTGTGAAGCCCAGACGTGTTCACCCAGGTGCTAGATGTAACAGAATATCAATATTTACTGATTGACTAATTTGGGGCAATTTTTAGCTCCATCAAATTTTGATTTCAATATGCTTCAATTGAGTAATAGCCAGCAAATTAAATGAAGCAGCCATGTGTGTGTACATGCCGTTCTTTGGATATATATAAAAAGGAAGAGGAGACCATTCATATATTGGTGCTTTTCTTTTCTTTTTTTCAAAGTCTGGCTGGTTTTGTCTAACATTTCTGGCACAGAAATGGGCAAAACTTTGGTGGTTAGGGGAGACAACAAACCCAACAATTTTGGATCGCTTATGGGTCAATAAGACAAAACGGCCAGATAATCCGATATATTTGTATTTGTCCACCTGCCATACCACTAACCTTTCTTTGCCTAAATTTTGGCTCAGTCCTTGGAGTCATAGATTATGATTGTTGAGGAAACAATAGTCATTTTTGCCTTGTTTCAGAGAAGAATAGAAATCATAGCGCAACCTTGCCGTTCTCCGAATCTCATGTTAATTCAACTTATTTCATACTTGATATACGATTTATTTTCCTTTGGCTTCCTGTTAAATGGTTGATCTAAATGGATCAACAGCCACAATCTGACTTACACTTCTTTATCTGAAATTAAGTATCAAAACTGTGCGTTGAGGCAAGTGGCTTTACAGTAAATGGAAGGGAAGTTATTTCTCGTAAGTCACTGTATTACGGCAGATTGAATTATAACCTGCTCAGGATAATTGAATGAAGCTGCTACTTCTCTTAGTTTCTTACAGACTACCAGTCCCCAGTAATGATTTTATCTTCCTACTTGAGCAGATTTTTTTTTTTAGCTTACTCTGGGGTTCTTAGCTTGATTACTCTTCTCAGACATAAAATATGGAGTAGAGTTGTTATTCTTTTCTCTCTTTTTTTATTTTCTTTCCCAGTGTTGGAAGGGAACCAGAAAATTGCCTTGATCCACAAACATTTACTTTAGAAATAAGATGCCAGGAATGATCATCTAACTGATTTTTGAATTGTGAGGCTGGCCAACGTTCAGGAATCAGGCTCAAGACATAGAAATTGGGCAGTCACGACACAAGTAGTATCAAATTAAGCAGAAGCTAAGGGAACTATACCTTAAAAAGGAAAAGGTGACAATTCCGTGGTCATGTGGCCAGCATGACTAAATGCCAAAGACGCATGGAGCGCTGTTTACCTTCCCACGAAGGTGGTCCCCATTTTCCTATTTGAATTTTTTACATGCTTTCAGATTGCTAGATTGGCAGAAGCTGGGACAAGTAACGGGAGCTCACTCATTATGTGATGCTAGGGATTCGAACCACTGAACTACCAACCTTTCTGATCGACAAGCTCAGCGTCTTAGCCACTGAGCCCCCGTGCCCCTATACCTTAGAGTCTTGCGAACTGAAAGGAAATCTTCAAAATTTGGGATTTGTTCAAATGTATTACTGTTCGATGATAATGTCACAAATGAAGGCCTCCATGCATTGAGCCATCTTGTATGGCTCACATCGACCTCACTCCTGGATCAAAACAGGTTTTATTTCTGGTTTGAGAAGGGGAGGGATGGTTAGACAAGTATTTATATGGTATTATTAGCAAACAGAAGCTCAAGATGACTTGCCAATATGCTGAAGGTGACTTTAGATCTGTTAAAACGATCCAGAATTTTGTTTACCGCTCTTATTTATTGCCTATTATCGGTATCTATTTGTATTATTTATATTTAAATCTGTCTTCCAGTAGAAGCAAATATATGTAGCTGAGGGTTGAAATTGGGAGTCTTTGGTGCTTGGTGGTTTTCTTGCAGATGTTTCATTACCAAACTAGGTAACATCATCAGTGCATGAAGAAGACACTGTCCAACTCTGACCAACATTTTCTGGCTTTTTAAAAAGTCCACCAGTCATGATTGCATAGCCTTTCGCATTGTCTACATTTCCAACATAAATCTGAGTACCCTTATGCCATCTAGCTGATGTTTCTAGAATCGTACAATGTAGGCTTGTTATAAAATAATGAGATGTGCTAAACACAACTTGTTAGCCGTCCTCAAAGTATCTCTTCTCCTACAGCAACCTTAACGAATATTGACTAGTATCTCAAGTGTGACTTAAGGATTAATCAAGATTCCATCTAATAATGAAGCTTTATTTTTGGGTGTCTCCCACCTCCACCAACACAATCTGATTTGAACGTCATAAGGCAATTAATCATGCACTTTAGTGTCTCGTTTGGCAGTCATTTATTCCGTTCCCAGGAAGCAAATTGCATAAAAGCGACAGCATGCACAGGCAAACTTTTGTAATTAAAAATAAAATAAAATATAAAAGTTTGCGCCGCAGCTATTCATCGGCGGTCCAATGGGGATGGTTTCCCTCCAAGCTTATTTCTTTACGAAACGTATTTAACCTTATGCTTGCATTTCTCGGATAATGATGCTGATGAAAGAGTTAGCGTCTTGCACCCCAATCTAATGCATTCCCTTTTGTGTTTCAGAGACAAAATTAAGATAGCTGTCACTTGCTCTGAGTATTATAGATGGCTTTATTCTGCGGTTGTGTGTAATTTAAAAGCAGATGGGATATGAGCCCATTTGTTTTAATGAATCCCAAAGAACAAATATTGTTGCTTGTAGAATTTTACATGAAGGGGAATATTTGTGTCATATTGTGGGACCCTTTGCTGATCTCAGAAAGGAAGAAGGGGTAGGCTGGGTTAAATATTTCAATGGCTGGAGGAAGCATGGGAAGTTAAGGGGGAAAAGTCATGAAGAAGACAATGATATTGATAGATAGAAGAGAACATTTGTAGTTCAGGGTTGAACTGTGGGGTTCTTGTTGCTCTCTGAGCTTGGTTGTTTTCTTGCAGACATTTCATGACCCAACTAGGTAACATTATCAGTGCAAGAAGGGAATGGAGTCTGTGGACAGGAGGAGGAGGAAGAGGGGGAAGAGAAGAATTGTGGAGTCCTTGGTGCTCTCTGAGCTTTATTTTTATTTTTTTGCAGACATTTTATGACCCAACTAGGTAACATCATCAGTTTTAGAAGGGAGTGGGTAGTGTGGGGTAGAAGAGAAGGAAAAAGGAAGGAGGAGAAGGACTGTGAGGTCCCTGGTACTCTCTGAACTTGGTTGTTTTCTTGCAGACATTTCATGACCCAACTAAGTAACATCATCACTGCAGGAAGAAGACACTGACCAACTCTGACCAATGTTTTCTGGCTTTTTTAGAAGTCCACCAGTCATCATGATGGGGCTTTTCACGTTGTCCACATTTCCAACATACATCTGAGTACCTTTATGCCATCTAGCCGAGGTTTCTAGAATCGTACAATGTAAATTTCAGTCCTTTCGATCACATATTTTCCGGCAACATGTTGGCAGTCTAAAAACCATGTCAGAGGTTTCACATATGGGAGATTCCCCTTCCTAATGCCAGTCTATTGTTCTGAAAATGCCATAGATCCTGGGAAGAAAATTCAGCATCTGGACCAGGTTATGTAATCAAAAGCCCAGTTGGGATGGCACAAGAAGGACAATTTAATGAGCTGGTGGAATGGGCTGATTAAAATAGAAACAAGTAACAGCCACAAAATAATCAGAAATTCTTGTTTTAGGTGCCGGTGAAAGGGATAATGAAATAATCATAGATGGGGACCAAAATAACATGGAATAAATGGCTTGATTAGCTGAGTCTTGCAGAGTTTTATTCCTGAAGGTATTATTTCGCCCCAAAGGAAACAGATGGCCCACTATTTCTAGCGCGTGCGGCAACTTTGGTATATACTGTTGCATAAAAGAAGCAGAAGCATTAGAACAACCAGAAATTCTGTATATTCAAAGGAAAGCTCCTGGGCCGAATTTATATGATGCTTCCTGCTTGCATGGGATCCAGGGTTTCTTGAAATAATAAAGATTTGATCCTGCAACATTAACCTGGGGTGTGTACAGGTGGTCCTTGGCTTAAAACAATTTATTTAGTGACCATTCAAAATTACAATGGCACTGAAAAATGTGATGACTCGAGGCATGGCACGAAAGCAACACAGCCAGAGAATAGGTCTAATTCCCCTTTATGGTTCCAATGTTACCCCAAACATCCCCATGTTTACCACAAGTCCTGGAGCATAGCTCTCACACGCAACTTCAACAGCCTCTGGCTGCGAGTAGTCCAATAAGCAAGGTTAGTAAAACACTAACCAGGGACAGCAGTCCAATAAGCAAGGTTAGTAAAACACTAACCAGGGACAGCAGTCCAATAAGCAAGGTTTGCAAAGCAGTAACCAAGGCAAGAAATCCAGTTAGCAAGATTAGCCAAACAGTAACCAGAGCAAGAAGTTCAGCGAAGCAGGCAAACTGGGCAAGCCACACAAGACAGAGCACAGTAACCGCCAGACGTCGGCAAGTGCACACGAAGCTCCATAGATTCAACAGATCCAACACTTGTTTCCAACAAATGCCCCTCCCACTGGCATCTCCTTACATTTATTTATTTATTAATCATATTTATTTATTAATCATATTTATATACCGCCCCATCTCCGCAAGGACTCGGGGCGGTTTACAGCCGATAAAAAATA
>JAEANM010005903.1:0-19097 GCA_017656035.1 Myanophis thanlyinensis
TCTGATCGTTACTGTTATTATCCATTAATAATTCAGATTTCAACCAATTTACTTTCAAACCCGTCATTTCTTCAAATAGAAGAATTTCTAGATAGTTTTAATTGTTTTCAGGTTCGTATCACTTTTTCCAGCTCAACTCAGACAAAGCAAGGGCTATTGGGGGAGGGGAGATTAAAATTGATCACAGTTGTCCTGCTTTCCTCTGCTTTTTGTCATGAGTCTAGAAATGTGCAAAATATCAGGAGTAATTTTTTTTTAATAAAGCAATTAACTTGAATCAGACTAGTTTGTTTAAGTTCAGGAGCTTTGAAGTAAAAACAAATACAAAGAGAATATCTGTTCACCACCAAAGGGAGAACAGACCGTCCACAAACTCCTGTATGACAAATTAGCTGGGTTCCCATTTCAGGAAGACCAAAAATGCAGACTCCAGTCTCGAAATCATCTGTTTTGATCACCCCTAGAGCCAATTTTGTACTGGCACCATGTTGTGGGAGTGTTCCTTTGAGTTCTATAGTACAACCTATTAAAATCTATACCAAAGTATTCCCTGATCTGTAATAACATGACTACTTAAAAAAATAACTATTGCAATGTGAGGGTTCAGAGTATTATTTTTTTAAGTGTGGCATGCTTCCCAGTAAAAACCGAAAACAACCAACAGTCCTTTACCACTTTATAGGGCTTCATAAAACGCTGCATGTTTAGATGTTGATTATTTTAAAGATCTGATTGCAGCTGTATTTTCCATCCTCTCCTTCCTGTTAAATTGGATTCTTCTTTTGTATTTGATAAAAAATAAAACAGGAAACTCTGGATGATTGAACAGAGATAGAAAATGGTTATCTAATCAGCTATTTTCTTTTCCTCCCACAGGCTTTTATCTTTATTATTTTGGAGTTACCATGAATATTTTCACCAGTAATCTTCCTCTCTTTTTATTTACGCTCCTACATTTTTGATTTCCACTCATATTCTTTTACGTTTTTAGTCCTTAGTTCATTCAATAGAATTAATGCAGTAACCATTAATGCAGTCTATCTCCAGGAAATTTTCAGTTTAATACGTTTCCTTCTTTCTGTACTTCTGATGTTCTATATGGTATTCAACCATCATCACATTCAGAGCACAATTAGTCACATAGATCTCTGGTTACTACTCCTTTACCAGCTATTGTGTAAAATACTGTTATTTTCCTCAAGGCACAATGCTATTGTTGTGTAATAATAACTTAGCATTAGGCTTTAATTAATTGTGCCTCAGAAATGGAACTGACAAGAACTTACCAGATACCATTAAGAAATCACTAAACATTCACAGACTTGTTTACTGAGTGAAGATCTACATGATACTGAGCAATAATCCTTCTTTGTTCATCCATGTGCTAAATTGGCATCTATTTCAGAATAATGTTCCTATATCTGATTAACATTTATTATCATTTTTTCAAAGAGACCATATAACACATCTTAAAAGGACATCTAATGATGGCTGGGCTTTTTTTAGTCAGTTATTTCAGACTGTGTTAACTACATTTTTTTCTCCTTTGACAGAAACTAAACTCTTCTAGCTCCTCATCAGAAGGAAGCACCGTTGATATTGGGCAGCCTGATGAAGAACAACCAGTGGTAGAACCTGAGGAAGCTCTCGAACCTGAAGCTTGTTTTACAGAAGGTCAGGGAAGACTAAATATCCAACAGTTTATTCCTAGAAGACATACACAGAAATGCAAAGCTTGTTGCATTTCTTGTTGCAAAGCCGAAATGTTTTGGGTGTATGCAGTTTGGTGGTTACAGATGTTGGATTAGGAGTTGGGATTCTAGGTTCTACATTCCCTAGCTACAGCTGCCTAACTAGATGACTCTAGGCCAGTCATTCTTTCTCTGTCCAGCCTATTTCATGGATGTATAGTAAATGAAAGTTGGAGAACAAAGCACCTCATAGACCTTCCTATTGAAAGATAGAATATATGTCTACTTAATAACATAGAAAAATCATCTTGAAGAGGATACAGTTCATTGTCAGACAGTCTTAGATCAAGAAATGTAAAATTGTTTTTGTTTCTCTTTCACCTTTTTAACATTTAATACTTTTAGGTTGTGTACAAAGATTCAAGTGTTGTCAAGTTAGTGTAGAAGATGGAAGAGGGAAGCAATGGTGGAATCTCAGAAAAACTTGTTTCCGAATAGTTGAACACAATTGGTTTGAAACCTTCATTGTCTTTATGATTCTCCTTAGTAGTGGTGCCTTGGTAAGTGAAAATAGTATTTTTTAATGAAGGGGGAAAGTTACATTATAATTATAAAACTATTTACAATGTCTGCAACAAAATCAAATGAATATTTTTTGGGAATTGGACAAGCCTTTGAATGGATTACATCCTTTATACCTGGAAGTAAGGAAGGTACAATTTTGTGGATAGGTTTAAATAAATATTTTTGCCATTGCGAACTACACTAATAGTTAGTGCCATGAAGATGCATTTCAGCATTTTTAATATAACTTTATTACATTTCAGCCATTGTATGGGAGTATCCATTTCTTATTTGAAATCAATTATCATTATTTGACGATTTCCCAACAAATTCAGCCACAGATAATGTAATCTGGGAGTGTTTTGAAGGTCACAAAAGAGATCATTCCATTATAAAATAGATTAAATCTTGTGGGTTAACCATTTACAGGCCTTTGAAGACATATACATAGAACAGAGGAAAACCATCAAGACCATATTGGAATATGCTGACAAAGTCTTCACTTACATCTTCATTCTTGAAATGCTTCTGAAATGGGTAGCATATGGATATCAAACATACTTTACTAATGCCTGGTGCTGGCTGGATTTCTTGATTGTTGATGTAGGTATCCCATATTATTTATATCTACAAGTAGAATCTGCAGTAAAATTTTACAGTATAAAGCAGGCAGGTCCATTCCAAAGCCCGAAGACTGCTGGACGCCCCAGACAGTAATGTAGCCTCACAAGATCATAAAAGTTTAACGTTATTATGTGATTTATATACATTAACTATAGCATATTTTATATGTGGGCCAAAACAATTCCTGTTCATTCAATGCAGCCAAGACAAGCCCAAAAGTTGGATAATCATGGTATAAAGTAATCTTATTTAGGATTTTAGCCAGCTAACCAGCTTCCCCTCATGCCCCAGTAATCTGTTAAGGATTTTTTTCATTTCATTAACTTTGCCAGTTTTCTACCTTCTCTTTTTGACTTTCTCTTTGTATTATTTATGGTTTCCACCTACTCCTGCTATTTGGGATAGTCTTGTTTGGGCTACATAATGAGAATCTACTGTCAGAATGAATTTTCTTGTTATGTAGGGTATTTTTTTTTTTATCAAACTCTAAAAATTGCCACAACTTGTTCTCTTTTAGCAAAATGAGTTGTTTTCCATTTTGATCAATATGCCATTGGAAAACTTTATTTCTGTATAATGTTTGACATTTTCAGGAGACCAGAGTCTGTTATTTAAAAAATGTAAATCAGATCATAGACATCTCTCCAAACAACTTGTAAGAATACTCTGAATCTATGTAATATTTCCTTAGAGGCCACACTCAAGCTCCTGAATCCAAGTCCTGCAAAAAAATCCTAGAGTGATTTGACTGATATTATCAGGACGAAAGCTTAGCCAGATTAGTCATATTAGCACCAGTGTATAATGCCAAAATCGGCATACTGAAGGACTAAAATAACTTGTATAAACCCAGTCATGGCTCGTTTAATAAATCTTAATTACAACAAAACACAGTTTAGCAAATTGTGCTAGCAACTGATTCCTCCCACCCCTACATACCCTAGTTAGTATAAACCTGATGTTGAAGGATTTCAAGTTCATGGAAGAACCTGCTTATCTTTGGGATGTCTCCTGTTCTATAGTTTCTTCAGAGTATGCGTTGCTAAAAATGCTTTAAACACAAAAGGATGCAAAGGATAATTTTATTTATCATTTTTTTCATCCCACAGGTATCTTTGATAAGTTTAACAGCAAATGCACTGGGTTATTCAGAACTTGGTGCCATTAAATCCCTTAGGACACTGAGAGCATTGAGACCTTTGAGGGCCTTATCAAGATTTGAAGGGATGAGGGTAAGAAAAAAATAAGCTTGATGATAAATAAAATGCATGCCTAAGTCTAATGAATGTTCCATGCATGTCCTGTGGAGAATGATCAATCCATGCAAAAATGCTGCCCTTTCATACAATTGCATATTTATCAGTAGTAGATAAGCAAAATATTTAATTAGCTAAAGATAAGCCTTTTTTTAATGCTACATATTAACACGATGATTTACATTACTTTACTTTCTAGCCAATTTGAGGAGTTTGTTCTTAAATAAAGCACATTTGCTAATAGGAACTTAAAAAGTTAGTCAATTTGGTTTGATTTTCTTCTGATTACTTTTATTTCATGAACAAAGTTTATGTTATGTAGCTGTTTAAAACAGCATGCTGTGCTAAAAAAACACCCTGACCTAAGTATTGAAATTAATAGAGGGGAAAAAAACCAGTTCTCATCAAAATGAATGGAATGCACACATGCTACTTTTAGACTTTCATTCAGCTGGTCATATTTGACTAGCATTGGTTTTCCAAATAAGATCAGGTCTCAGTATTTTACAGTGAACCATTTAAATATTAGTAACATTCAAAGGTAATTATTAATTGAGCTGTACAGAGATACTTTTATAATATTTAAATGTAATATGATCTCCTTAATTGGACTAAGTTTGTTAAATGGCTAATTAACCAAACAACTCAATTGATTCTCTTTTTCCCCACACTAGCTAATAATTCTCAATAGAGTTAAAATAATTCCAGCATTATCTACACAAATCATGCATTATTATTCGGTTGCTTTCTGGGTAAGTCAGGATCCTGTCTTAATTCCTATCTCAAAAAAGATTCTTATGTCTTATCCCTGTTTTCTTGTCTTTCTTAAACTTAGTAGTTGAATTTGTGACTGTACTGAAATAAGTAGTGAAACTCAAAATATTTCTGTGAAAATATGAATTTACTCTCTGCATACAACCTAATTCAAACTGCATGTTGTTCAAACGTTATTTTTAGAGTATGTTTTTTGCCACTTCATGGAAACATAAGAGGAAACAGCTTTTGAATAATGATAAAAGAACCTGTCTAGTGAGATGAACAGCTAATAATAACATGCTGTTTATGTAGTATTTAGATTAAAAAACAAATACAAAAAAAAATCACCTTTACATGAAATGAGATTCAGATTGGAGCTCATTTCCTCAAATTGTATCCATCAGGTTGCATATCTTTTCTTCAAAATTTCTAAAAAGAAATATTGTAAATTGAAACTGACTCGATACATGAATTTCAGGTGCATCTAACCACCCCTTAATTTCAACAAATTCCTTTAAACAAGAAATTCATGAATTGAGAAGTCAGCAGTGGAATTAGGGTAAGAGCTGGTCAATTCCTGTAGCGTTCACGAACATTCATTCAGTTTTCAACTGACTGTTTGGTTTCTCCATGTTCATACTTCTTTTTCTTTACTATTCATGAACATTCTTGCAAATATGTTTTTGTTGACACAATTGTTTGGGAAACTGTTGTGCTTTGTACTCCTTCCTAATTAATCTTCAGAAATGGCAATAATGCTTAATGTTCATGTAATATGTGCACAAGAATATGGCAATATGATAAATTACTTTAACACATATCTGCTTCATAAGACAGGACATAGTGCATTGGATTTCATTTTTACATTCAGAAACAATTTTGCTAGTTAAAGCTTCCTAAATGGAAAGGAGGTGTCATGTATACATACTGGTATCAGTTAGTCACCATTTTCTATGGGTCTTCCTCCTTTAAAAAGTCCTGCTCGTTGAATCAAGGAGCAAAGGAAATCAGTTTTTATTTTAATGATAGAATCATTGTAGCCAGAACTAAAGAGATATAATAATAAAGGATAAAGTCTGCAAAGAATTTACCGAGTCCATAGCATTTGGCCAAAATTTAAAAATAATACACATTCACAGAAATCAATATATCTGTTAATGAATGATTCGTGAACAGGAAAAGAATTCACATAAAGTACTGAAATACTTAACTGACCAGCTCTGTGGAGTCACTAACAGCTACCACACACACCTTTCCCCAACAGTTTTATTCTGAAGGGAATAAGGGAAGAATGGGCTGGTGGTGAAAAAGTATGTCCTGCAAACCATTAATACCTCTTTGCTCTCTTCAAGGGGAGCAGTGGTTCAATGATATACATCAGAGAATTGGGGTTCGAGTATTATCTGTGCGGCAACAGATTGTGGAGTAAGAACGTCTTTAGATATTAGGTACTAGCAGTTTTCTATTTGGGGGAACATAAGGATTCACAAATTCTGTTGGTCTTTTGGGCCCTTTATTTCTATAATGCCTCAAAATATAATATTTTTCTGCAATGCAGCATGCAGCCTGATGCCGAGTATGATGGGCTTGGGGAACTCCAATGCCATGATCATTCAAGAGCTACATAAATCTGCAAGCCTTGAGACTTGAATTACACTTATATACTAAACAACTCTATAACTTCAAATTCAGGAGAGGTCTTATTATTTGGAAGACAAAGAGCATATAAAAATTGTTAAGAAACTAATGATATTCCCAGTGACCCCTCACAGAAAAAGCTACAAAGAAAATGCTTGTATATAGATTTTTATAGTAGATAAGTGGCATTTAAATGAAAGTGAGATCTAGTATCAATATTATTCTATAAAATACTTATATTTCATTTAATTAATTGAGAGAATGGGTAATAAAGAACTTTAAATAGTTTTTCCATTCAAATTTTAGTTTGAGTTGTTCCCAAAGATCAGGTACTATTTTCTACATATTTGCATACTTACATTTAAATGTGGGACTTTAAAATTAACATTATATGATTTTTCTGTTCAAAAACTGGTAAAAATTATTTCTACGCAGAAGACTACCCCAAGGCCTAAGGACAATGTAAGTCTGTGACATATGACAAATTTCTTTTAATATTTATAAAATACCTGCTCATAAGCAAAAAAACAAACAAACCAAAATATAATATTTTAAAAAATCATATCTGTTTTGTTATAATTATTCAAATATATTTAAAACTAAATTTAAAACACTTTAACTCCACATAGGTGCTGGAAGGCAAAGTAAATAACCTCTTTTATATCTGCTATAGATTGAGAGTATTCTAATCTCACTGCAAAATGAGATTTGGATATGCATTTTGCTTTCTATTTATCATTCTTAACATTTACTGTAATATAAAGTTCTTGTTGTAGTTCAAGTATGCTATTGTTAACATAGAAAAATCAATATCAATATCCATTGCTTTGCTAAATTTATAGATTGCTTTTTATAGCAATAAAGCATGTGTTTATGTGTAAACTCACTGAAAGAGAGCATGTTACGCCGTGCTTGGTACCTTTCTCTTAGATCAGTAAAGCAGAAAAGGTTTTAAAAAATTAATCCACCTTGCAGTTTTAGTTTTGCATGTCTTACGCACATTTCTGGCTGATTGCTTTAAAGTTTATCATATTTCAAATTTCCAGTCCAGTTTTTGAGACAGTAATATTAAAAAGAAAATTTTACCCTGAATATCATCTATACAATTTTATGTCATTCAGCAGATATATTAAAACACACTTGACATTGACAAAGTAATGACTAATTGGCAATTGACAGTATCACAAATGTTGAATGCTTACAGACCCAATTATTAAGTATTTATTTTTTATGAATGAGGAATATTTTTCCCAACAGTTGTTTTTCTATTACTTGTTTCTGTAAGGAACACTGTAAAGAAAAGAAAGAGGAGAAACACAATTATAACATTAAAATCTATGAAAGTCTGAGGTACCTTTCCACATACAAAAGATATCTGCTTTGGTAGGATTGTTTCATACCTGACACTAGAGTGTTGGTTAAGAAAAGCAAAACCACGCCTGGTTCACATATTAGATTGAACTGATGTCTGCTTGTTTGGTTTCAGCTTTATGCAATGTGAACTCATCCATGTGGCTTTAAAAGTCATGGATAATGCTTTAGCATATTTGGTGAATCCAGTTAGTTGTGCCTTATTCAGTAAAACATGATAATATTATTTATTATTATTTATTGAAATGTATTGGCCACCCAGCTCCAAATAGGCAGCATAGAAAACTAAAACAAAACTAAAAAAAATCATTAAAAAAACAAGAAATATTAAATCAATCAACAGGCTATAGCTTTGTCTGATGTGTAGGCCTGTTTACCATGGTAATGTATTAGTAGAGATGTAGAAATATATACAGGTATATAAATCCTTCTCTATTTACTGGACATAGGAAAGATAGACATAATTGCAGCTCAGTCCACTGTACTATTTCCTTTGTGTAAAGCTTAGCCCAAAAAGAAGGGTGGCAAACGCTGTGTATTCATCAAAAACGAGTAACAGGTTGTTCAAATTTGATTATCTTTCTGATAATCAAATAAGGTGTTTAAGAATTGAAAGGGGAAATTTTTGCATACTCTAGACTCACTTTTACAATCTAATTTAGTGATAATACAAATACTTCTGCTCTATAGTTCTTCCATTTAAAAACTATACTCTGGAAAATCTTTATAACTTTTGTATATATCTCTATCTAGCAATCTATATTTGATTTTCCAGAGACAATTTCCTTCAAACGTTTCATACAAATAAAACATATTTTTAAAATACAAATAGCTTAATATTGTAATTGCAAGCAAATTATAATTACAGTAATGTTATAAACAATGGGATGTAAGTATTAATTCATAAACTCCATATTAAATAATGAAAAATTGCAGGTTGTCCTTGACTGGTCATTTAGCGACTATTTGAAATTATGACAGAGGTCCCCCTCCCCCCGCTGAAAGATACAGTATGAGCCCATTCCAAAGTTCTGATAGAACCCCTCAATCATGGCAGCCAGCCCACTTTTAGGACTGTTTGCAGTGTGTCATAGTCACATGACCACAATTTATAATGATTTTATAATGATTTTGGCGAAAACAGCCCATAGTGAACAATGGGTTTACGATCACTACATTTGCTTAACAACCACTGCATTCACTTAACAATAAAAAAGTTATAAAATTAGATAGGTAATATGATGATATGCTTTCTGACTTACATGACTTGTAATTAGCAGGTTCCATTATGGACATAAGTCAAGGACTATGTGTAATATCAATGGATCTTCAATCATTACTAAATCAAGTCCTATAGCTTCCAATGTTCTAAGTTGAGATTCAAACATTGCAGTTTTTCAGGTGATAAGGTTGCAATTTAAACATAGCTTACTAGGAGAAAACTTTGTTGAATTCAGCAATACATACTTACAGTATCCACTATTGCATTCTATATGAATATAGTATAATAAAAAGACATTAACAGCTATTGTTTTCTCTTTTTATTCATGTTTTAGTCATGTTCACTTATGAAACTATGAGCATTTAAACATATGCGAAGGCTAAATAAATGTCAGATGCAAAGTTTAAGATTTAACCACTTCTGTTATAGCAGTTCTCAATCTTCCTAATGCCTTTAATATAGTTCCTCATGTTGGGGTGATCCCCAACCATAAAATTATGGTCTTGGTTCCTAAAACCATTGAAAATATAAGTTTTCCAATGGTCTTAGGCGACCCCTGTGAAAGGATTGTTCGACCTGCAAAGGGGTCACGATCCACAGGTTGAGGACCACTGTATTACATTATCTCATTTTGAAAAGATTGGCTCTTTGTGAGGAAAAGGTACAGTCGCATTGTCTTAAAATTCTTGATTACCAAAACTGTTAAAGTTAATTCAATGCAATTTACTCAAATCATTGGTTCCATCTTTTTGGAGTGGTCCAACTGTCATGCCATCAACCTGCACTATCAGATTTCTGCAATTATGAAACCACCAATAATAGTGATTTGATCTTAGTTCTTCAGTTAGTTTCTTGCTTGATTACTAAACTTACAGTACGTTGCTACATTCTAACAACTCTCAGCAGCTTAAAAAGTAGAGTGTAAAATATAACAACCATTAAAATACCTCATAAAAAGAAATGATTACACAACAATAGTTCCAATGAAAAAAGAAAATCAAGAGCAAAAAGGGAAATCTAATAAGTTAAAAGGATGCTCTTCAGAATCATTCCATGTTTGGTAGTTTCCTGAAAGCCAGCACAGAGAAGTCTGATCTCCTCAGGAAAGTCATTCCAGAGCATTGTTGTTGATATAGAAAAGCAGCCTTGGCTCCCACATTCCCCCCTTCAAATATGGGACTGCAAGAAACTAACAAAACCAGTTACTGCCCTTAACAGATGGATCTTCCTCACACCCCTAGCCCTGATGGTAAGATTGCTGAAAGACCCTTCTCTGATATCCCCTTCACTCAGCCAAGTTTTGATATCATGTGTTGGGTCTGTAATTATTAACTGTGACTTGTTAGTTTTAGATACCAGTGATTGCTACTTCATCTAAACTTGTTGTCCCTAACCTTTTGTGCATGAAATGGATGTTCTCCCACAATGGCAATCACCTATTGCACCAGCTAGTTCCATTTACCAGAGAGCAACCTGGTGAGATTGCTTTTTCCCATCTTTGCTACCTAGGATACTCTCTACCACCTTAGCTCATTACAACTTTGGTTATGCCAGTGAATATCATACATAAGAGCAACCTTATATTTCCATTGTTTTCTCTTTGACAGTAATAACTTTTCCTCAGATGAAATTCTTCAAATGTGAGGATTGTCCTAATAGAAATGTTAAGGTGTCAAAAGGCATTTGCATTATAGAATGGCTTAGAAATTTTGCTAACTTGTACATTTCCAGCCAACTATGAAAGCCACTGAGATGCTAGAGTTGAAAATTACCTGTTTAAAGGGCAAGTTTCATGACCGAGTTGAACATGAACCTCTCAAGGGAAACAGGCCAGCCTTGAAGACTAAAAACAGAGACTCTTTCTGTATTTGTACTAGGATTTGTATTTGTAGTAGGATCCTGGTACCCTGCATGTAATGCAGTCCAGATGGCAATCATTGCTGCTATCTTCACTGTCTCTTAAGATCTGCAAATAGTATTCACAGAGAGAACATGCTGCCTTTTCCATTTTTGAAGGCAGAAAAATAAGATACAGGTTAGCTAAGAAGGGCTTGGAGATCTGTGTGTATTTTTGACTATGTAGAGAAGAATTAGGAAATAAATACTTGCACAGCTTCTCCACTACATGCTTAGAAATCTAATCTTTCACATTCACAATCTGTAATGATAAACTGTACGACATGGAGGGACGGTAGTGTTTCCAAACATGCTGCATCCAATATAATTGTGGTTAAACAAGACCCACCTGAAGCATTTGGTTTGCTGCAGTCCAGTTCCATACTTAAAGTTGAACTTTGTTTGAACATTGGGAATAGAGAAGCATCCTTCACTGCAGTTGAAGGACACAGGGAAACCTCAGCATTACAAAGAAGGTCACTTGGCAAATACGGTTTCATCTATTCTTCATCCCTCAACATCTGCTGACTGAAGTCTCCAGCAAATTAGTGCTCATAGAGTACTCCATTTTATTCAATCCAATTCTTCCAAAATTCTCGTATTATGAAATATTCTCTTATTATAATTTTTAACACAATTCTTCACAAATCAGGAACAGAACCAATTCTAACACTTAAAAAGGTTACGTATGAGTTTATTGCCTTTGAAAAACAGAATATGTTTTGTAGAGGTCTGAAGTTTTACTGGCATGCTAGCTTGCTAATAACAATTTTTAAAGAAACTCTTAGGAGGTGTTTTAGTTGTAATAATCTTTATTATGGTCACCAACTAAAATTCCCCTAGTTAATAAAATAATTTACATAATTAAACAAATTTGGTTTGAATACAATAAAACGTTATAAAATCAGTTGGTACTGTAGCAGAGGTGATCAGGACATGTCTAGTTTTATAGATGGTATAACAAAATGTTGCCATATTTAAAGAAATGAAATCCTATTAGTTTGGTAAAGTTACATACTATACATACATCAAAATTGTCTAGTTATTTCACCCAATAAGAGGTATAAAGTGACTTCTTGTATCCATGTAGAAGACCCAATAAATAAAAGACGAGCCATGGATTAAATTGATCTTTCTGAACAAGGTCACAATCTTAGCTTGTAAGAAATTTTTTTATATTTGCCCTCATAAATTGCCCTTGAGAGGACATTGAAATGTGTTAAAGTTAATGCTTTTCTGAGTTTAGGCATAGTTATTTGGTTTAAGAAACGTGCCAAAACCTCCCTTAAACAGAAATTTACCTATTTAGGAACCTATTGTGTAGAGTAGATTCATCCATTTGAATCCAAACTACTAGCATATTGTTTGGATTCAGTAAGTGCTTGATCATATTCTCTCCTCAGAATGTCGTCTCTTGAAAATCCATAGTGTTGTAGTTGTTTCAGGGCAGGGATGATCTTTCTATGTTGTTTCATAATTATCCATAATATGCAAATCAGTGGACAATAATGCAACTTCATGCACCAATTTTTACTTTAGCCAGACCTATTTCCTCCCTTGATTTCCAACTAGTATTTCATTTTGCTTGTTTTCAACCTAGTCAAAAAGATTGTGTAGGATAAAGTATGATCCCCATTAGTTGATTTCTTTCATTCTAATCTGGGTTTCTCAACCTTGATGACTTCCAGATGTGTGGATTTCAGTTCCCAGAATTCCCCAGCCAGAGCATAGCCAACTACTGAGAATTCTGTTGACATCCACACATCTGGAAGTGGCACAGGGTGAGAAGCATTGGCCTCTTCCATATCATATAGTTGATGTATACCAAATGGGTAATTACATCAAAGATATAACAAATCAAAGATAGAAAAATATAATATTTTAAAAACATGGTTAATTATATAGAGACATGGTGACACTCAATATAATAGTATAGTTTTTCAGATTAATTCTGCTGACTGCTGACTGCCAGCAGTTTGGTAGTTCTATTCTCACTGGCTCAAGGTTGACTCAGCCTTCCAGCCTTCTGAGGTTGGTAAAATGAGGAGCCAGATTGTTGGAGGCAATGTGCTGGCTCTGTAAACAGCTTAGAGGGGGTTGTAAAGCACTGTAAGTCTATATAAGTATAAATATAGACTTAGTTAAGTCTAAATGCTCTTGATCTTGCTAGAGAGCTATATTTTGCTGATTCGCCTGCTAGCTTTGCATGTTAGACATCATACTGGATATAAGTCACACTTGGATCTTGCATACGCAGTTCTGTTTCTTAGTTGAAACATTTGAATTGTTCAGAGAGAAACCTTTTTTAATTTAAATAAATTCCTATTAGTGTAATAAATAGTAAACAGTGATTCAGACTTTTCTCCCTTATCTTCCCAAAGGGTAAAATTTAATTTTATGGACAGGGATTCCACAAGTAAAGCAATCTTTGCATATGATTTTTAACATATTTTAATAGAAAAAAACAATCTATTGCAGGCTTTAATATTATTAATTTCTCCCCCCACCCTACAGTTCTGCAGCAACTGTGGTTAGGGCATAAATTGGCAAAAGTAATTCATTTTTCCTCTTATTTATACTATGATTCTGCTAATAGGGTCTTAAATTCACCTCCTTGTGTTTCTTGATAGCATTCATCCCTAAACTTTTTAATAAGCTTGCATAAGTAATAATTAAGGAATTAGATAATATGTTATGCTCTACTTCAGTGTTTCTGGATTCTTTAAACTACATCCCTATGCAGATTTATAATTTTTTCACCCCTTTATTTTTTCACAAAATGTTTAATTAAAATAGACTTATCTGCTTAATAAAGACTGGAGCTTGAAATAAACAATGTGATTACGTAGATAAGCACATGTTGCAAATGTGTCTGGCTTACTTATGCAAAGAAATTGATCTTTGTAATAAAACTGCATGATTAAGTTCGCTCCTTATGAAAATATGCTGATTTTCATTTGATTTACTTAAATATTCTTGATATTTCTGTTTTTAATTTTGGAGAAAGAATACATTTATTTCTGTTTATAATGACTAAATTATTTTCTTGTAGTTTAATTTTTCATCTTATTTTCTATGAAAGTTTAATACCTATTTCTTTTTAATAGATTTCAACAATCTTCATATTATTGTTAGCACTATTTGCATTTTTGTTTTAATCTAGTTAATTTGTTTTCTCATCTTTTGTCTTGCTGAATATACAAAAAATATTTCAAAACATTGCTCCGATAAACTCAAAATAGTAGTCAGCCTTTTAGAATTTGCTTTAATTTAAAAGTTAGTAAATTGTGCATTCATGCAACAGAATAATTGTATCAATTTTGCACCTATACTTACACCGTTTTCTTTTCCTCCCATATTTGTATACTTAGGTGGTTGTGAATGCCCTTCTTGGAGCAATTCCATCCATCATGAACGTGCTTCTTGTTTGTCTTATATTCTGGCTGATTTTCAGCATCATGGGAGTAAACTTGTTTGCTGGGAAATTCTACCACTGTGTTAATACCTCATCTGGCAATATGTTTGAACTTCATGAAGTTGCCAATAAGTCTGAGTGTGAGAATCTCATACATGCAAATGAAACTGCCAGATGGAAAAATGTGAAAGTCAACTTTGATAACGTAGGATTTGGGTATCTTTCTTTACTGCAAGTAGTAAGTGAAAATTCTTTAAGTCTTATTCAGTGCATAATAAAAAGTTTGTTTGATCAAATAAGGTGCTTGCATTAGATATAATAGTTCCTGAAATATAATTTCCCCTTTCATATCAATAGTTCGATAGCCTTCTGCCTCCCCTCTTTAGACTGTCATGAACTTTCCATCTCTGCTTCAAAACTTGGTAAACCAGCGCAGCTAAATTTGGAAAAAACTTCATACTCATTCATCAGGGTTGACCATGGACTTTTGTCTACAAGATTAGTCCTGGCAATACAGCTGACTGGTACAATTTAGAAAATTATGGTCAGTATGCCAGGTTATATCTATCTATTAGAAAAGTTGAAAAATATTTATATTCTTCAGTTTTATATCTCCTTTTCAATGTGAGCAATTCCAAGATATTAATAAGGGTTCTATGCTGTGAGCATGAAATTAGTAGAAACAATGGTAAGGGGATATATTAGTGCAACATACCATTTTATGATGATCTGGAAAAACACATCATATAAATTTTGATTGGATAATAGCTTAAATTTCCCAATTCCACTATTTTTATTCAAATGTTTTTCTCAAGCAATTACATATCATGCCAATGCTAGGTAATTTAGAATCCTATCAGTCTATCCATGTACACAGGAACTTCCCAATTTTATCATTCTGACATCACACTCTTGGAGGAAAAAAAAAAGTGCAGTTTGAACCCATTCTTACACTGGCATTTTTCTGATCTCCCTTCTGGACATCTCATTCAATCTCAGAGACTGCGGAGACTGCCCGTAACTTATTTAATTTCAGATGTTTTATCTGCAACAGAGAGGGCAGTCCAATCTAGATGTAGTCACAATATATGGGATTCTTCAATAGTTTGCATTGGATCAGCAAGATTTTCCAATGTGCAGAGATTGAAATTGTAGCAATTAAAGGCTTACTTTTCTTTTGACTTGTTAATACTGCATGATACTTGAAATGCCCTTGCCTAATAAAACAAGGTTCTCTCCAGGTAATGTCTTTATAATTTTTTGGGTATCAAGAGAAGACCTATTTGCTCAACCAGAATTTCTGAAGTCCAAATCTCTTTGTTTAAAAATGAATTTATTGCTAAAGAAGGTGAATTCTGTTGCTATTATATGCTGTGTTTTTAATCCTTATGGATTATGAATTGTTTGGAGAACTTTATTTTAGGGGTTGCATACAAATGTCAATTAACTAACAGATAAGAATGCCATATTTTGTACCTAAGCTTTGTATAATTAGTACACCAAGCATTGGGTTTTAAATGTTATTTGATCCTCAGTTATCTAAAAGATGTACATCTCTAATAAGGTGAAGATCATAATGCAATCATTCTTTTTTATTTGTATTTGGGACTAAATTCAGGAAGTGAAATTCAATATAATAAGCCTAGTCGTAGGCCAGGAAACTCCAACCATATCCCTGACCTGTGATGGTTGCCCTGAAAACTGCAGAGAGCAGGGCAGAAATGAGATCATCTTCCTTGCTTATCCAAGAGTTCAAAAGAAAAAGAAATTTTCTTTTATTTTCTCTGAATTTCTTCATAGGTTAGGAATACGGTTTGGGACTGGGGAACAGGCATTAGATATGTTCCCTTTGGGGCTTAAAATCCTAGAGCATAGGCTGGAAGAAAGTAATCTTGCACAATTCTTGAGTCCTATGCATATTTAACCTTATTGAAGTCCTATGCATACTTAACCTTACTGAACACAGTGAAATTTCTATGCCAATTTCTATGCTACACCTGTATCCAATTCATAGAAAATAAAATTTTGAATTCATCCCATTTGCTGGTATATATAAAATATTTCCATTCGAATATCCTGTTGTTAAAACAGATTAAGATGGATACCATTGATTGCCATCATTTATATGTTTAAATATTTTTGGATGCAGGCCACATTTAAAGGATGGATGGATATTATGTATGCGGCAGTTGATTCAAGAAGAGTAAGTACTTTGGATTTTTTGGGTGTTGTAAAATAAGCTAGATTTTCCTTATTTATTAGTAAATGTGTAAACAGAAAATCTAGTAATATTAACTAATACATGCATGTATGTAAATAATGCTTTCATGTTATAACAGAGGAATTCCAGGACAATCATTGTAAGGATACAGTGTTTGCAAATGTACTTAATACTAATTTGCATGTTTTAAGCAATTCTGATTTTGCTCTCCTGTTACCTATTTTGTAGGTGCTTGAACAGCCTAAGTATGAAGATAACCTTTACATGTATATTTACTTTGTTATCTTTATCATCTTTGGGTCATTTTTTACCCTGAATCTATTTATTGGTGTCATCATAGATAACTTCAATCAACAAAAAAAGAAGATAAGTATTTATATACATATACTCTATGTCTTTCTTAAAGGTGGAATTATGTGTGTACTGATAAATCAGATTTATAAATAAGTGGAGAAACCTACAAATAGTAACAATCATTTGAGAGAACACTCACTTTATAAAATCCTCAATTCATTTTCAAACCTTATTCATACATCTCCCTCCCACACCACCCCAGTTTTAAATCATGGGGTTAATTTACGTGAAATATTAATTTATTAAATTAAAAATAATTCAACCATTTTCTTTGAATCTAATTTTATCTGTGTTAAGAAGAGAAGGAAGTATATGTCTGGTCTCAAACTTAATTTGAAACATGGTGAACTGATATCTAAACATGTTTTTCATTTCCTTGAGTTGGATTAGTTAAAGCAAAAAGATATCTTTTACAAACACACCAGCATATCCTTCACTTCCAAAATCATTCTTTCAGTCTCTTCGTATTAAGACAATTTTAATTGCTTGAAAATCATTCAGATTTGTGCAGAATGCAGAATTCTTATAAGATATTTTTCGAGTATGTAAAATGTTCTCCAAGAATCAGTGTGATCAGTTCTCCAAGAATCAGTGTGATCAGTTCTCCAACAATTCTTTTGCAAAATTTGGAACAATGGTTAATCTATTGTGAATGATGCAAAAGGTCTGAAATGAGCTTAAGAACCCATAATCAAATTAATTATCTTGATTGCTGTCATTGTATATAAGAATCATGTGCTGATGAGATCTGTTGGAATGTGAGAAAAAATTCACAAATTGGCAAAGTGAGTTCTTCAACCTAATCAACTAAATTATAACATTTCATCATTCTGTTCTGATTGTAGAAGTAATTGCTTTTATTTTGGACTCAAATTTGCACTGCTTCTAGCTTAACTGTGTATTGCTAATAACTTCAGTATTTAAGAACATAATTTCTTCAGCTGCTCAAATGTTTGAATGAGAGTTTTGTTCACTTTAGAGATCTTGAGGAAACACAGCAATCAGGATTCACATTGGCGCAGATGTATGGTCTTGGATATTTTGGGAACCATGTATTTTTTAAAAAAATGATAACCTCAGAATACATTTTGTTAGAATTTAGAGTGGCACAAGATCAGTTCTGGAAATTATGGTTTGAAAGAGACTGACGTGGTTCATTTGTCCAAGGCTGGTAGGAAAGCAATCTTAGGAAGAAAAATCACTTGGTACAGCAGTGAAACACTGCTTTAAGTCTTTGGAGAGTGAAAATAGCAATAGCAATAGCATTCAGACTTATATACCTCTCCATAGTGTTTCACAGCAGTTTCTCAGCAGTTTACAGAGTCAGCCTCTTGGGGGGGGGGGGGGGGGGGGGGGGGGGCATTTTGCCCCCCCCCCCCCCCGCCACACATACACACAATCTGGGTCCTCATTTTACCAACCTCGGAAGGATGGAAGGCTCAGTCAATCTTGAGCTGGTCAGCTCTAGGCTGTAGGCAGAGTTAGCCTTCAATAGTGCATTTAACCACTACACCACCAGGGCTCTGAAAAGTGCTAATAATTTATATAATGAATAGCAGACATTAATTTTACTCCATCCTGGTGGGCACTTTACTTTCTCTATCATGTGATAGAAAAAAGAGAGACTGCTCTGAGCCCAGAGGAATCTGTGAAAGCTAGAGAGTTAAGCTGTATAATTCTGAACAAACACTAACGTTTTTTCCTCCTAAACAGCCTCACTGGTCTCTACAAAATGTATAATGTTCTTTTTCTCTGTGTGAAACTATTTTGGGGATTGTTAGAATTGTAGAGACTTTGTTTGACCTGGGCATTTTTCAAAAATTGTTTGTAAATGTTGTATAGTTCCTTATCTAGAAGCTCTAGCAAGCTTTAGGGGACCTTCCATAATGCCTGTTCTATTCTCTAGGCCTTGCTTTCCACATGAATCCCAATTCTAGCCATTTCTGATCCCAGTATGCTACATTTGGAATTGTCATATTCATCCTTCTTGTCTTCCTAGATATTCATATCAATATCAAATCAAATCAAATCAAATTTATTCATCACATACATATACATACATAGTACGAAATGCAGTGAAATGTGTTTT
>JAEANM010005904.1:0-19096 GCA_017656035.1 Myanophis thanlyinensis
ATTTTTATTTGTTTATTTTATTTTTTTATTTTGTTTTGTATTACTATTTTATATTTTATTTTGTTTTATTTTATTTAAAAAGATAATTCAATTGTGCTCTGTTTTGTGTAGTAGAAGATTGTGAAGACGGCAGACAGCAGGGAGAAAGCAGTTCTCCGGACCAAACTGTTGCTTCCACCCCACCCAGCACTCCGGTCAAACTCGAGGAAGGTACGTGTGTCGTGTGGGTTGCATCCCAGGCGTTGTGTTTTCCTTTTGATAAGAAGATGGAGCTTAAAGGGAGCTCTGTGGCATGATATCCAAGAACCCCACCCCCACTCCAGAAGGTCTCGGGGGAAACATTCCCTCCACTTCTACTTTCATCGGTTTTTTGGGAAGAATCCCACCAGGCTAGTGTTCTTCAGGTGTAGCCACCGGGTTTCCTGGCCCTGCCTGACAATGCCCAGCCTTGTGTCTTGCATTGTGTCTCTGTTGTGTGTTCACTTTCCCCTGTCTCAAAGCTCTGTGCCGAAATGTCCGTTTTTGTGTGCAGCCGTCCGTGGTCCTTCATCCCTCTGTGTATCAAGATCTAAAGCGTCGGAACACAACCCTTATAAAAACCGTAGCTTCAGGAATACTGACAAGATACTGTGTCTTGTTGAGCTCATCAGGAGACCAAATGCTGGGGCGAGAGGACCCTCTGACGCTGGATCCGACAGACCTGGCAGTAGTGAAGACGAAGGGAAAGAGGATGCACAGAGGCCGATTCCTGCAGCAAGGGACCGATCTCCTCTTGCGAGAGCATCCCTGCCGAATGGCCTGCTGGGACAGAGTGCCGACAGAGTCTTTCAGGCAGCCATCCCATTGGACACGGAGGAGATGCTAAATCCGGAGCTGGCAACAGGAACGAGGAGCTCTGTGAAGTGGTTGTTGAACCAGATGCATCCAGCTCAGTTCGATCTGAGGTGGCGGGTCTGGTTGATGAAGTCTCAAGTCTCAAACGAATGGTGGAAGAGTTCAACAAAAAGATGGATGACCTAGCCTTAGCAGTCAAGGCCCAGCCTGAAACCGTAAACAAGAGCCTGTCTGCCTTAAACAACAATATTGGACTAGCAACCAAAGTCATTTCTTCTGTATCAACGAAGGTTGATCTGCTCTCAAAGGCGGTCGAGACAAATGGCTGCCAGACAGATGGTGCTCTGACAAGGCTAGCCGAGAAGGTGGATCTAATTCACGCCAGATCAGCAATTCACCAGCCAAATGCACCAATGCTCGCCTCAGGATCTAAAGCGTCTTCCCCTTTTCTGCTTAATTAAAACAGGCCCTGCTTACACAAGTAGTCCTTCCACTTACGACCCGACATTTAGTGAAATATTTTGTCAAGCGAGTTTTACCTAAGTGAATCGTGGCAATTGCTAAGTTAGCCACGCACAGCTTTTAAAGTGAATTGGGCCTCCCTGTTGACTTCACTTGTCAGAAGGGCGCAAAATGGGGGGGGGGGTCACATCACGCACACACACACACACACACGAGACTGCGACCGTCATAAATACCAGTCAGTTGCCGAGCGCCTGAATTTGGATCCCATGATCACAGGGAAACGCTACAGTGGTTGTTAAGTGTGAACAAAGGTCCTAGATCACTTTCTCCAGTCCCCGTTTGAACTTTGAACCGTCACTAAATGAACGGTTGTAAGTCGAGGACTACCACCTGTATTGGACAGACGGACTCAGTGAAACGAAACACACACATGCCCAATCAGTGGACGGACACGTTGAGTTTGGGCGTTGTTGAAACTTTTTGCCTTCTACCCAGAGGTTCCACATCTGGAAGGACCTCTGCTCTTGTCGCTGGGGAGAATTAATTCGGAAAAGAAGATCTGCATCATAATTATATCTCTTCGCAGCCCATGAAGCAATGCGCCTGTTGTTTTCCTGGAAACATTTGGTCCACACTTCTCAATTTACAATATCTTCTAATAAAGGCTGTGATCTGATCTGGTCTGTTCTTCTGTCCTCAAAAGTTTCCAGCAGAAGATTTTGTGCTGGTACATACGTGTGCTGCATTAGGATTGGTCCCTAAGAAATGATGGAACTTAAAAACCAGGCGGTTAAAGATGGTTTATTTCTTATTTAGATCGCAGAGTGAATCCTGGCATTATGCTTAATCCTGACGCTTTTGGAAATTAGTTACCAATAAATAAACTGATTAGTTATCAGAAGAAACTCTCTAAATGCTGCCTGAGGAATTCTGGGAATTGAAGTCCACACAGGTGGTAAAGTTGCCATAAGTGCCCATCCTTCCTTTTAAAGTCCTGAGGACTTCTGGGGGCACCTCCCTTGTGGTTTTCTTGGCAACAGCAGGGAAATAGCAATAGCAAGAGCCCTTAGACTTATATACCGCTTCGTAGTGTTTTTACAGCCCTCTCTAAGCGGTTTACAGAGTCCGCCTCTTGTCCCCAACCATCTGGGTCCTCATTTTACCCGCCTCGGAAGGATGGAAGGCTGAGTTGACCTTGAGCTGGTCAGGATCAAGCTGCTGGCAGTGGACAGAGATGGCCTGCAATACTGCATTCTAACCACTACGCCACCACGGATGGATGGACGGACGGACGGACGGAAGGAAGGAAAATAGCAATAGCACATAGACTTATATACTGCTTCGTAGTGCTTTTACAACCCTTTCTAAGCGATTTACAGAGTCGGCCTCTTAACCCTTCAACAATCTAGGTCCTCGTTTTATCGACCTCAGAAGGACGGACGGTTAAGTCAACCTTAAGCCAGAGTTTCCCATTGATCGGCAGAGTTAGCCTGCAATACTGCATTCTAATCACTGGGAGGGAGAGAGAGAGAGAAAGAAAGAAAGAGCAATAGCATTTAGACTTATTTACTGCTTCACAGTGCTTTCCAGCCCTCTCTAAGCAGTTCACTCTTGCCCCCAACCAACCATCTGGCTCCTCATTTTACCCACCTCGGAAGGACGGAAGGCTGAGTCAACCTTGAGCCTGTCAGGATCGAACTGCTGGCAGTCGGCAGAGTCCGCCTGCAGTACCGCCTTCTGACCACTGAGCCACAACGCTCCTTGTTGCATCTGGGTTGCACCTTCCTTTAAATGTGGGCTGTAACTGGGTCTCCCCATTTCGATGTTGTTGTTTTAATTTCAGAAAGATGTCTTATCCCTCTCGGGGTCTCTGCTCAGGGAGGGGGGCCAAGGCCAGAGACATCTTTCAGTGACATTTCGTGGCTTGGCTGACCGTCGGGCAAATGTACAAGTAGCCGTGTCCCTTGTCGTCTTTGTCCCCTGGGTGTACCGCCAGCCATCTGTTGACCCAATTCTCTGTGTGTGTCCCCCTGCCCCATTTCATTCTGTAACCTGGTAAGAATGGTCGTGGCCATTCTTTCTCTCCAACTCAGTGGCTGTGATGGATGCATAGACTTTTTTCTCTTTGTGCTTTCTTTTTTTCCTTTGTTCTTTTCTTTTTTCTTCTTCCTGTGGCTGCCTTACAAACAGGAGGTGGATATGCTAAAGAGTACCTGTTGCCATAGTAAGTACCACGGAGTTCCCTCCTGCTTGCCCTGCCTTGTTTCCTCTGCTTTTGCTTCCTTGTTACGATCTTATTTTATTTTATTTTTTGCCTTTTTCCCCCCTCCTTTCCTCCCTCCCCCAATGTCTTTCCTCATGGTGTGCATTTGATCCGTCAGGCGCTTGGCGTACTTTTTGTTTTGGTTTTTGGTTTTTTTGGGGGGAGTTTGCTTAATCCTTTCATTCGCTTGGCCAGCTTTAGCAGATCGGAGGCGCATCTAATTTGGAGCCCGGATTAGATGTGTGTAATAACCGTTGGTTGGGTCTTGGCGCTCTAACCCACTTCACCAGGGGAAACAAAAAAAACCCTTTCCCCCAGAGGGAAGGAAGACATTAGCTAGGGAGGTGTTCTTACAACATAAACAATAATTGCTTGGGCGGAGGGTTGGACTAGATGACCTACAAGGTCCCTTCCAACTCTGTTAATCTGTTTAATCTTTGAACCTTGGCATTTTCCCTTAGGAGACAAATACTCACATGCTAAATAGACACGTTGTGTTCATCACAACGCTTTTCTTCTTTTCCCTAAGCAGCCCATGTCCTCTGCCCAGAAGGACAAGTCCATCTATCTTCTGGGCTGTAGAGTCCATCCCGCGTGATGCTTCCAAATCAAGAAACCAAATACCTGCATTTCTCTGGCCCTCAAACATACGACTGTCATAACTTTGAGTGCTGTGTCTCTATGTGTACGGTGGCAATTATGCTATCTGTAAAATGGAAACACGCCATCCCATTGCTATGCTTAAATCTTTCGGAATGGCTATGTATTTCATGTGAGTTATGAAGAACGCCTATTAGCACTGCACAATTCAGTAGGTCCCTTCTGAACCTATTATATATAATCTAATAAATAAACTTTATCATAATCTAATAAACCAGATGATGTTTTATGAAGTACCTTTTGGTATTCTCCATAGCTTTGCTGCCAGGCATTTTATATCCTAATTAAGAAAGTGGCAGGGTTGGTGTTTTTTTTCCCTGAATCTATATCCAGAACACTAAAAAAAAAAAAAAATAGAAAGCAGGAAAGGAGTTAAAAAGAGGAAAGTATTTTCAGCAAAGCTAACTGAGCTTTTAATTTGCCAAATGGCTTTTATCCTTTCACCCCGCTTTTAAATTACCTAACAAAGTTGGGTTTGTTTTTTTTAAACTTCTAACAGTTGCTGAGTTTTGAAGTCATTATGGCTTCCCGGGCTAACCAATTTCTAAACTTGAAACGAAAATACACAATGCGCAGAATTGCTTGAATACAAATAAATAAAAAAAGGTAAAAGAGGGAAAACAGTAGGACATCCCACAGAACGATAAACCTCTACTAAAATCCTCTAAATTTGATGAGGATTCTAAATTTTTGCTTAGAAAACACAAGGAGAGAGTGATCTGGCTAGAACCTTCCCATCTCCTGATTCACTCATGATTTAAATAATGCCATGTTCTTAAAATGAGCGTAAACTGGATTCTTTCCAGAATGTGCCAAGCCTTTTTTTTTTTTCCCCCTGGCAGGAGAACCAGGAAATGTCTTCATAGAGGGAACAATATAAGCACCCTGATTTCTATTGGCTTTGATCCAGTGGAAGAGCGTGACGAGCTTTTCCATTGCTCTTCCTTGTTGACTCACTCAGGTGTCTGGCTGGAGGAGATGACCCCCCACCACACCTGATTTGGTGCCCCAACCCTTCATTTTTTTTCTTACTTCATCTAAGCAGAAAGGCCCAAAGATCCCTGCCAGAGCTGGGCATTCTCTTCCCCCTTTGTACATCAAATCCAGCCCAGAGGATGCTTTCCACCACCCCCTCCCCTGCCCGGGGGTATCTTTCCCCTTCTCAGGTCTAGGTTTTGATCCCATGCATGCAGCTTTGCATTATTAGCCTTTCAGATACCAAAATTAGCTCACGTTTGCTTGGCTGGCAACTGAGCTTCCTATTGCATTCCTTTTTTAACAGGGGTCTCCTACCTTGGCAACTTTAAGCTTTGCTGGCTGAGGAATTCTGGGAGTTGAAGTCCACAAGCCTTAAAGTTGCCAAGGTTGAAGACCCCTGCTTTATAACACGTGTGGGCAACTATGACCCCTTTAGGACCCGCAGACTTCCAACTCCCAGAGTTTTTTGGGGAGTCCAACGCTGGAACTCCCAGAGTTCCCATGGCTGGCTCAGGAATCCTGGGAGTTGAAGTCCACAGCTGGTAAAGGGGGCGTTGCTGCCCACCTCTGCTTTATAAGAAAAAGAGAGACAGGGAAGTGTGCACCCACCTGTCTGAGAAAGGCCTACCTGTTTCAACTGCCATTGCTGATTCAGAGCAGGGAGAGGAAGGGAAAGTTTTCCTAAGCTCCTGAAAGAACTAAATTGTGTCCACAACTTTGCCATTCCCTAATCCGCCAAAAGCAGGGGTGGCGGTGGTTGGCTGTCCAGGATTGTTCCAAACGTGTGGAAAAAGTCCCTCATGTTCCTCAAGAGAAATTGAGGTTGGGAGCACCTGCAGCAGCCTCCCAGGCCTTGTTTCCAGGAGCTCTTCCCACAGACCTGGAAGACACTCTGGGTGTGGCGGAAGGCCAACTTCGGCCTATGCTTGTGAACCCCACAGTCTGGTTCCCCCCTTAGGCAGAGGTCCCTGCGATGATGCAAGTATTTCTAGTTCTGCAGGCTGTAGAGCGTCAAGCTTAGGGGCCACCATTGCCATCCCGTCCCCCTGAACCATTCCAGAAACGCAGCTCTTCCACAGGTGGGGGAAATTGGTGCCATCAACCAGGGGTGCCTGGTACCCTGGAGCTGACCCCGAAACCTCTGAAGGGTACTCTTGAGGGCGGCCGTTCCCCTGGGCAAGATTTGAGGAAACCACAACGTGATTTTCCACGTTTCCACCCGGAAGGCAGCTGTGTTAACATCTTGAGCTTAAGATCAGTTCCCCACTCCCCTCATCTCTTTCCCCGCAGACAGGAAAGACCCTAAAGCAAACAGGAGCATCCCCCCCCCCAAAAAAAAAAAATTGGGAGCATTGACCCTTTTGGGGTTCTTTGCATACATGTCAGGCTCGCGGCGGTGGAATGGGACAACTTGCCATGGCCAACTCACTGCGGGACAATTGATTCTATTTATTTCAAATCAATAAATTTAATGTTTGCCCTTCCCGTTTCATCCTGCCCTTCCTCTTTGCATCCTTTCTTTAATTGTTCCATTCCACTATTTCTTTAATATTAATGTAATTCATGTCCTGCAGCCAGTAGGCTGCAGTGAGTTGGCCGCCGCGAATTGTCAGCCGCCGCGCGCGCTGCCTTGTCCAGCAAACCGAAGCCCCTCCGAGAGGAGAGAAGGCTCAAATTCATCAACCCCTTCCTCCCCCCCACCCAGAGGGACAGTTCAGGATGGTGGGTGCAAAGAAGGACACCCCCTTCACATGTCTCCTGTCGCTTGCTCCCCAGAGCGGCTGCCTGTTCAGACGGGCTATGAAGGTGGCGGTGGCGGCAGCAGCAGCGAAGCGGCCCTCTCCCAGCCAAGCCTCCCAGACCTCACCGCTCCCGACCAGCCTTCCGAAGACGTCTTTGGGACGGAGGATGAAGATCCCGACCTTGCCGTCCCCCAGAAGGAGGGTCCCCCCGAGAGCCCCCAGCCCTGCCCCTCCTCGAGCGGAGAGCCTCCCCCGTCTCCCCTGGCCGAGGAAGGGGCAGCGGCTGAAGCTGGCAGCGAGGAGTCTCCGGGGAAATCTCCTTCCAAAAAGAAGAAAAAATTCCGCACCCCGTCCTTCCTCAAGAAGAGCAAGAAAAAGAGCGACCCTTGAAGACCACCCCACTCCACCCCAAAGGGAAGGCCCCCACCCTTTATGCATCTTCCCTTTATTAATCCCTGGAATATTATCAGATTCTGCCCTGTGCTTTTTTTTTTTTTTTTTTTTGGTTTGGTTTGGTTTGGTCTTTGTTTGTTTTTTTAAAAAGGGAACAAAAAAAAAGGACAAAATAACACTATAGCTTGACTGTTTCTGAGTTTATAACTGGAATTTAGTAAGCAGAAGATGCTCATTCTGTGTGCGCAAAAAAAAAAAAAAAAGCAGCCGAGCCGGGGAGCATCCCGAGCATGTGAAGGAGGAGAGAGGCTTTCCCTGGCGGGAGCCCCTTGGTTAAACATTGAAGTTCTCCCTCCCCACCCATTCCCTCCTCCGGCTTCCTATGTGAAGGCAACGCGCTCTGCTCATTCCCAAGTCTGCTCTTGCTCTGGTTTGCAAGTGGCTTTGCGTCCAGCCAGCGGAGCGGAGACCACTTCTGTGCAGGGGAAGATGGGGGGGGCCCTCGTGACCGCTTCCTCCACCTCGCCCCCCCTCCCCGAGGCTTTCCGGCCGCTCTCTGCCTTGCTTGGTGTCGTAACATCGCTGAGACTGGAGCCTATTTTTGTGTCTTAAAAGAATATGAAGTAACGTTGTGGCATTTTCTTGCTCGTCCTCCCCCACCCTCGCCTGTTTTCTATTCAGTTTAATAATAGCCTTTTCGACAGAATTAACCAGCTATTTTACTAATTTGTTTTCTAGCAAAGCATTGTACTCAAGTCACTTATACCGATGGAAAGATAAGTTCACGTCCTTGGAAAATAAAGTGTATTCCTAGCAGGCACAGACTGGCTCCCTTCATTTATGCGGGGGGTGGGGGGGGGTGGCGTGCCTCTTCCTGGGATTGCACCGGGGACAAGTGTGGGTGCCAATTCTAGCACCAGACGCTAATCCAAAACCCGGTTCAGAAATCCTGCGAGAGAACAAAGCCCCTTTACGAAATCCGTAAAGATCCTCAAACTCTTTTTCTTTCTCCTTGACATAATGGAGAGACAGGACGAGAAACTGCTCCAACTTGTTCCCAGCCAACCTTGGATGACCGTAAAAAGCTGAGTACCAACTCAACGGGTGACTTTGTAGTGGAGCCCATCTATTCTACTCTGTACTGTGCTTAAAGGAAGCCCCACCAAAAACGTGTGTTATTTTTATTGTACGGGGAAAAAAATGCAAAATAGGCTTCTCAAGACGCGTTCTTGACGCAGTGTACAAAAGATTACGTTGGCGTTTTGATAATACAAAAGAAAGATAATTAGACATACCCATCATTTTAAAATCCCAAATGTCTCAGAAGTCCAGTAAAAGGGACTTGGCTATAGTAAGACACTTAGTGAAATACAGAAGTTGGGGCCAAGGTAGAACTTGACAGAAGTGCCTCCGGATCGTGTATTTGGTGTGGTCTCTTCCTCCAATCCATGCCGCTCGGGAACGAAAAAAAAAATCTTGAGCGCTATTTTGATGCAAGCGCTATTTTGCCACCAGCACGTGCAGTCGGACCATCAATTTTTTGCACCTTGAAGAAATGTAGATGAGAGCCTCTCGCCCAGCCCCTCGGTCTCTTTGGCCACTGGTTCCATTCACATTTCCCTAACGTTCAACCGGAAACCGCCTTCCTGTAATTTAGACCCTTCTTCCACCGCTGAACCTGCTTTCTAGGATAAAAGATTTGACATCCTATCGGTGTTTCTATTTTATCTAATTGTTATCTCAGAATCCATGTAGGAATGGGCTTTTGCTGGTTTGTACTTGGGAAGCAAAAAAAAAAAAAAAGGAATGAAGACAAGTAAAAGAACGAGGTCGGGGAATCAAAAGCGAGAAGAGGCATAAGGGCGCGAAAAGGCACAAGGATACAAAAGAGGGAAGAGGCACAACGGACAAAGAAAAGAGGCACAACAGATATGAAGAAAAGAGGGAAGAGGCACAAAGATGAAAAGCACAAGGACACGAAGAAAAGGGAAGAGGCACAATAAACAGAAAAGAGAGAAGAGTCACAAGGACACGAAGAAAAGAAGGAAGAGGTCCAAAAGGGACATGAAGAAAGAGCACCAGTCTAGGTGAAGGCAAATGGGGAGAGCCTTATGGGGCAGAGGCAGTAACAACCTTCACTCTCAAACTTAAGGATGCCAAATCCAAAGTTGGGTCACCAAAGATGACGTCCTTTGAGTCTCACGGCCTCGTTGCAAAGACCTCGTGGGCCAATCCGTAAAAGCGCGTGTGTGTGTGAACGTCCCGCTTTGAACAAGGAAATTCCCAGTTTCCCGCTGGAAGGAAGAGGACTTGGGTTGTAGGAGGCTCTGTTCATCACGGATTGAGCAAGTTGGCATCTTCACCGTTGTCCTATTTGTAGGAAGGCAGCTTTATCCTGAGGTCCTTTTTCATGGGTTTCATGGCTCAGACCCTGGCATACACACACACACACAACGCACACACGGAAAGACCCAGACTAGAAGGCAGAAGGACCTCTGCTCAAAGACAGGCAAAAGACGGTGGAAGGCTGCTGTGAAAAATACATGGAGTCCCCTGCTTAGGTCTTCTGGGATCAACTCGGTTTTTCTTGAGTTTCCGGGGAAACTTGTCATCCGAGTAGGTTACTCCTGCTTGCTTTGCTTTGGCATGCGCCGAAGCAGGACGAAGGGCAGCAGGAACAAAGAAGCACAAACGGTGAAACAAACTTCAGCTCCGGCCAGCCAGTACACTGCAACCCAAAAGCCGTTTTTAAAGGACATTTGAGCACATTTCCCCAGTATACACCCTCTCCCCCAACAAACAAATTCCCAGTTGGGAGTGTGACAATGGGAGAGAGCTGTGCTTGGTTTAGCCACTAAACTTTTGACCTCTACAAACTGCCACCAACCTACGTCCTCTTCCTGAGTGACAAGCACTTCCTCCCACGTCACTTACCTGTCGCCGATGTCACCGGTCCAAGAGCCCTCGCGAGAGCACCCAGGCTTCTTAGGATGCCCATCACGGTCCCTTTTTGGCTAGCCAGTCCTGGGGATGGGGAAGAGAAGGGTTTTAGGCTGGTTTCTTCCCTTTTTGCCAGTTTAATAAAAAGAGAATATTTTCAGTTCAGGGTTGACTGAGGCTTGGTGGTTTTCTTGCAGACGTTTCATGACCCAAACTAGGTAACATCATCAGTGCTAGAAGGAGGTGGGATTTGCAGAAGAGGAGGACTGTAGGGTCCTCAGTGCTCTCTTGAGCTTGCTTGTAAAATCGCTGTGAAATTGCTAATGCAAAATCAGAAACACCTTTCAAGGAAACCGATTCACGTCGGTTCTCGAAATCTGCACGCAGAACAATATTTATATGAAGAATTAGCTGGTCTCTCAGCTTGAGAACACTTCCAAGTCAGCGGTCCACTACAGCACAAAGCAGAAAAGGACATACCAGACCCCCATCATCAACAAAAGCCCAGTGGACAGAGTGGACTGCTTCAAATACCTCGGCATCCACATCTCGCAGAACCTAACATGGACCCGACACATCGACACCATGGTGAGAAAGGCCCAACAATGCCTATACCACCTTAGATGACTGAGAGACTTCAGACTTCCCCCAACAGCGCTCAGGAACTTCTACTGCACAGTAGAAAGCATCCTGATGGGCAACATCACCACATGGTTCGGGAACAGCACCACACAGGACAGCTCTACAGAGGGTGGTGCGCATAGCAGAGCGCATCATCTGCACCAAGCTCCCTGAACTGCACTCCATCTACAACAGATGATGCCAAACTACAGCCAGGAAAATAATGAAGGACCCCAGCCACCCCAACAACAGACTGTTCACCATGATGCGGTCAGGAAGGCACCTCCGCTCCCTGTAAGCCAACACAGAGAGACTAAGGAGGAGCTACTTCCCACAGGCAATATGGATCCTAAACCAAACCACAACAATCCCAGGACTATAAAGTATTCCTATAATCTACCTCTCTCAACCACTCCCTAACGTATTCTCTCTCCCTGTGTACTATTCTCTTGCCCCACTACCTATGGTTGCGAGCGGTCACATACACATTTCACTGCATTTCGTACCATGTATGTCTGCATGTGATGAATAAAATTTGATTTGATTTGATTTACGGCTTGGTAGCCAGAGGGGAACCAGCCCCACCACTTGCACAAGTTGAGCTGTGTGTGTGTACGTGCCAGTCTGCAGCTTACGCAGCCCGATTCCAAATGGGCCACGGCCCAGTAGTAGCCCCCTGCTCTAAAGTAACCCCTTTTGTACTCTTGTGTTTCCTGAAGGGCCTTGAATGCCAAGAGATGGATAGAGGCCACACCACGGGGCCACTTGTTCCAGCAAATGCAACACCCAGAACTTAGCAAGTTGTGCAATTCTGCTCCAGAGCCAGAAATGTGGCGTCTGAAAACGTGGTGCTTACCGTAGCTGGATACCACCGTAGACAAGCAAGGGACGACTACAGCTGCAGCTGCGAGCGAAGTAAAGAAAGGATGTTAGACTGGAGAACGTGCAACTCGGCAACTTTGCAAGGGACAATCTCTACTACAGGCCTGCCAGAGCAGCCCATCACCTCCCCTGGAGCACACTAAGTGTGCTTCCTCTCTGCTCTCTTTATTTTTCCTCGAGGTTGAAGCCAGAGAGTAGCTGGCGTTCGCTCCCTAGAGGCCGAGAGCCTAATGAACCTCTCTCCTTTACTAGTGCCGTACAAAGAGTTTACAAGAGGACACCTTTCCTTGAAGCATGAAAGCAGCTGTGTCTTTCATTAAGCTTCCCCCAGCCACTTCCGCAGTGTGGGTGCGCACAAATGAAGCCATCCCGCCACCCGTGTGAAGGGGGATGCTATCCCTCGTGCTACCATGTTTTGTGGACCGATTTTATCACACGAGCCCCTTCAGAATGGATCTTCTCACCGGCAAGGGTGCTTTTTCAAAAGGTAACTGGACTTTCGTTTTTCCTTGAAGCCATTTCGCCAGAACTGAAGAAGCTTCTCGGATGAGAAGTGAAATGTCTTCAAGAAAAAACAAAGTCCAGTTGTCTTTTGAAAGAGAACTTTGGGGACAACCACAAGCTCGTTGATTGAGAATCTTCATAGACTCTCGGACAGCAAGGGACCATTTTTGACAATATAATTCTCCTCAGTTTTTTCCGTCCTTTAATAAATAATACTGACAGCTCTGATCAAATGTTTTGCTTGACAAAATGGGCCTTGGTAGGATTACCAATTCCTGAAAACCCCCAATAATCTGATATTCCCCAACCTATTGGAAGGCTCCAACAGAAGTTGAGGTCCCCAAAGTTATTAGGAAGTCCATTCTATGTCTGTGGAGATTGTCACTCATCCAGGTCATGGTTGTCCACAGGGTGCTTTCTTTCAAGAGGCAACTGGACTTTCTGGTTTTTGTTTGAAGACGTTTCGCTTCTCATCCAAGGAGCTTCATCAGCTCTGACTGAATGGTGAGGAATGGAAGGATTGATACTCCTTGCAGACAGCTGGTCATTTGTGTTCCTTTTGGAGAGTCGTTGAGGCCACTTGGAAGTTTGTGTCCTCGGGGTTTTCTTAGTGCAAATGGGTGTGGAGTCTACAACGCAGATCCTTTCGGCAGTTCCAAGAAGGCTCCACACCCATTTGCACCACTCAGGTGACCCGGAGGACATAGACAAACCTCCAAGCGGCCTCAAGGACCCTCTAAAAGGATGCAAATGACCAAGGAGTCTGCAAGGAGGATCAATCCTTCCACTCCCCAATCATCCAGTCAGAACCGATAAAGCTTCTGAGATGAGAAGCGAAACATCTTCAAAGAAAAACCAGAAAGTCCAGTTGCCTCTTGGGGAAAAGAGAAAGCACTTTGGGGATAAGTCCCCTCTACATTTTGTAAGCAAGGGAAAATAGTCAAGTGACGTTTACATCCATTTTGTTGCCTTGAAGTCATAAATTGAAGAAACCGATGACTTCGGCATAGCACGTTTTTCCTGATTTTCATTGGAGGCTGACGAGATTTGTGTGAGAAACTTACCAAAAGAGTAAAACAACAGTCCTGCACCGAGGAGCATAATATGATTGCTCCAGCCGATCAAAAGGAAGCCAGGTGCCGACAGCATGATTGCCTGTCCAGGGAAAATAAAAAAAGGAGTCAGAAATCTCATCATTGGTCACTCTTCTCTTGCCACAATCGAAGTGAATCACTCTAGTTGTTACATTAGTACTTACTACGTGGTAGTGGACCGTGGACTACAGGTTGGGGACTCCTGCTCTAAGATACCCAGCTTAGACATAGGTGGTCCCCTGCTTAAAAAACTCACTTAATGACCCTTCAAAGTTATAACGGCACCGCAGAAAGTGACCCAATGACCATTTTTCCCAGTTGCAACTTTCGGTCACATGGTCAAAACCTAGATGCTTGACAACCGGCTCACATTTATGACGGAGGATCGCGGGCTCACATCATCCCCTTTTGCGACCTTCCAATCAGCTAAGCCCGTGGGAAAACCGGATTCATTGAATAGCCCTGGTTACTCACTTAACAACTGCAGCGATTCATTTAACAACTGTCAAGAAAGGTGTAAAATGCGGCAAAATCCACTTAGCAACTGTCTCGTTTAGCAACAGAAATTTCGGGCTCCAAGTCAAGGACTCACTGCATGGATCTTGTCAACAAACATACTTGATTCGTTTACCAATGGATGGTTTTGTCCTTTTTCAGGGGTGGGATGTCCGTGTGAACATGCTCGAAAGGGTGTTCTGACCCAGGCTTCCCAAAATCACTTTTTGTCCCATCAAAACCCCTTTTCATTAAACTAATGTGACTTCCTCGCATTCAGCTCCAGCAAAATCCCAGCAAACAGTCTTTCAAAGGTGAATTTACAACCACAGACAGACCTTATCAGTCTTGGAGAGCTGCCAGGCTGATATCTTCCAAATGCAATGTTGTACAAGAAAGTACTTGGCACAGAGTCTCTGAGAGTCACAAACAAATCTTCACACTAATTAAGTGAACTAATTGTCTCCAGCAAACTCCACTTCCCTTTCACTCCTCTTTATTCCCTATGGGAGGGGCCATTCACTGTCCACCTGTGCCTTTCCTTCCGAGTCGGCCCTTGTTCCTTAGTTGTTCCCTTCTCCTAACAGTATCTGAAACAGGCTCCTGCTGTTCTTCTTCCCCACTGATCTCAGGCAGCTGATAACTGTCGGATGGCTTTGGCCCCATTGACACAGAGCCCCCATCAGAGCCTTCCCCCGACTCCAGGACTGGCCCAAGGTCCTCCCCAACTTCCTCACTGTCCAAGTCTGCCCCCAGCTCCACTGGCGGGCCATAAGGAATGCAAAACTCAGCATCAGAATTAAAAGATTTCATTTTGAGCATCCTTGGAGCAGAGAAATCAGGAGGGCTAAAAAGAAACTCACTATTTTCACCATCCGCAGTTCTGCTCCTGGCTTAATCCTGCGAGTGTAGCCACCCTGGATCACAGCCATGGTGATACCGATGAAGAAAAACATCTTCCCTTGTTCCAGACTAAAGATAAGGAAACAACGAAAGAAAGAGCCAGAACACAAAAGTCACCCCACTTCGGAAAGCCCCAAAGTTAATAGAGGTAGTCCTCACTTAATGACCGGCTCAGTGACTGGCTAAAAACTCTATTTGCGTTTTATGTTTGTGCAATGCATATTGGAGGAGGAGATTCAGAGCTACATACAATGAAATTTCATTTCAATGTATGCCAATTAGTGGACATTCAAAGTGACAAAGTTCTGTTCTATTTTATTCTATTCTTATTCTTTATTCTATTGTTTTCTATTTATTCTATTCTATTTGATTTATTATTCTATTCTTATCTGATTTATTCTATTCCATTATTCTATTCTCTGTTCTATTTATTATTCTATTCTATTTGATTTATTATTCTATTCCATTATTCTATATTCTGTTCTATTTATTATTCTATTCTTATTTGATTTATTATTCTATTCCATTATCCTATTCTCTGTTCTATTTATTATTCTATTCTTATTTGATTTATTATTCTATTCCATTATTCTATTCTCTGTTCTATTTATTATTCTGTTCTATTTGATTTATTATTCTATTCCATTATTCTATTCTCTATTCTGTCCTATTTATTCTATTACGCAATGGGTCAGACACAACTTCGCACCTAACAACAACAAAATTATTATTCTATTCTCTATTCTATTCCTCTATTCTATTTATTATTCTGTTCTGTTCGCTATTGTATTCTTATTTCCTATCTTATCCTATCCTATCCCTTTGGCACAACACAGGTGAATAGCCTGATTTTACAAAATGAAACTCTCTTGATCTAAAGTTTTCGAGGCGATGAGTGTTGTCCGGCCGGCTACATACCTGCTGAAGTGGAAGTGCTGATGGACCAGAAATCCCAGCGTGTACTCCAGGCCAGAGAAAAGGAAGAGGTACAGGAAATACACCAAGCCCAGGATCTGGAGACCTGCGGGAGGAATAATAAAAGGACCCCGGTTGATTTGTAAAACATCAACAAAAGCTTCCTCCTTCTTTGCAAACTATGGGTTGGAATTGGCTTCCGATGGGGAATTGTGAGATCAGGGTCAGCAATTCTGACAATGTCAATCGGTCCTTCCGAGTTATTGTTTGCAAACCAGGCCGGGTAAAGTGGGATTATCCAGAGTCAAACCCTGCTTGAGCAAGGGACTGGACTAGATGACCTCCAAGGTTCTGTTCTCTACTATATTATTTTCTATATTCTATTCTATTCTATATTCCCTATTCTCTATTCTATTCTTGTCTATATTCTCTTCTATTTTCTTTTCTATATCCTATTCTATATTCTTTTCCCTATCCTATTCTTTATTCTGTTCTATAGTCTCTATTCTCTATTCTATTCTATTCTCTATTCTTGTCTATGTTCTCTTCTATATTCAATTCTATTCTCTATTTTCTATTCTATTCTCATCTATATTCTCTTCTATTTTCTATTCTATTCTATATTCTATGTTCTATTCTATAGTCTCTATTCTCTATTCTATTCTATTCTCTTCTATTATTCTTATCTATATTCTACTATTCTATTCACTATTCTATTTTCTATTCTCTATTCTCATCTATATTCTTTTGTTCTCTTCTATATCCTATTCTATATTTTCTATATTCTATTCTTTTCTATATTCTATTCCCTATTCTATTCTTTATTCTATTCTATAGTCTCTATTTTCTATTCTCCTATATTCTATTCTCTATTCTATTCCCTATTATATTCTTTTCTCTATTCTATTCCCTATTCTATTCTTTATTCTCTATTCTCTTATATTCTATTCTCTATTCCCTATTTTCCTCTCTTCTATATTCTATCCTCTATTCTCTTCTATATTATCTTCTATGCTATATTCTCTATTCTAGATTTTTTTTTAAAAAAAGAGTCATTGTCATAAGGCAACCCCAGGACAGAAAATGGAAGAAGACTTGCTTTCTCGGGAAGGTCCTCCCATCTTCTGACGGACTGCAGAGAAGCGGAACAAGGCCCAGGGACTGATCAGGTTGAAGGCCGACTGAAAGCCAGATACCATGGAAGACACCTGCCCAATGCAGAAGAAAGATGGAACGGGTCAATAGAGTCGGAAGGGGACCTTGGAGGTCATCCAGTCCAACCTCCCACCCAAGAAGGAGACCCTACACCATTCCTGACAGAGGGCAGTCCAGCCTCTTCTTGAAGGCCTCCAGGAATGAAGCTCCCACAACTTCTGAAGGCAACTTCTGTTCCACGGGTTGATTGACAGACAGACCCCTATGCTTTCCACCCATATGCTTGCAAAGCCTGACTTACACACAGCAGAGGGTTACCCCCAATTTCCGATGTCCTTAATCCGTGTCCTCTATAAATACATCTACAAGCAATTGCATTGGTCAATATGCAGGCCTTCCTCGGCTTAACGACGGCTCCTTTACAGGCCGTTCGAAGTTATGACAGCACTGGAAAAAAATGCTGTGACTTGGGACCGTTTCCCACACTTACGACCCTTGCAGCAACCCCAAGGTCAAAACAGTCAGACACTTGGCAACTGACTCACATTTATGATGGCTGCAGCGTACCGGTGTGTTTGTGTGTGTGTGAGACAAGATCCTCTTTTGTGATCTTCACAAGTCAACGGGGGAAACCAGAATCACTTAACCACCAGCTTACTAACTTAAACCACTGGAGTTATGATTCGCTTAACGACTGCAGCAAGAAAGGTTCGTAAAATGAGGCAAAACTCACTTAACAGCCATCCCACTCAGCGACCAAAATGTTGGGCTCACTTGTGGTCATAAGTCGAGGACTACCTGAACTCTAAAGAAGACCTGGAATCCGTGGGCTGTAGACTCGGATCAAGCCCAGCATAGACACCTCGAGTAGCCTACAACGTCAAGGACTCCTTGATGTGATTTTCTTGGAGTTGGCCACAAGGTTGAAGGATCTTGGAGATCCTTCTAGCGCTGTCTCCTGCCCTTCCAGGAATCCTCTTACACAATCTACCACTTTTGCTTGGGAACCTTCCAGGAATGGCCCCGGTGACACCAGCAAGCAGGACGTCCCACCGCTGAAGAGCATTAACCAACAGGAAGTCCCTCCTTTGTTTCAAGTCTGGAGACCCACCTGAAAAGCTTCCCACCTCCAGGTTCTTCTCCTGTCTTCCCACCCCTTCAAATCAAACCAAGGAAGGCGGCTGCCACGGCCCTCTTCCAGTTTTCCAACTCAACATGGCAATTTTAAGACTCCTGCGTCTACGGAAATTCTTGGTCATCTAGGCCACGGTTTGTCCCAAAGGTGCTGAAGGACGCTTCTTGGATGTGAAGCGAAACGTCTTCCAAGAAAAACCAGAAAGTCCAGTTGCCTCTTGAAAAATCCTTTGGGATTTTAAGACTTTGTGGGCTTCAACTCCCAGAATTCATAGCTGGCTGAGGAATTCTGGGAGTTGAAGGCCACAAGTCTTAAGCGTTCTCAGGTTTGGAGATCCCTGTCCATACAATTTGTCCCACGCGAGCCCAACCTTCTGCTTCCTTCTTCTGGAAGCAGTGGACATCCCAAAAAAAGGACATCCATTATTTAATTTTTCAGAAAACGGATTACCCGTTTTTCCTTCGGAAGGGTCTCAGGCAAGCAGAAGAAGATGAAGAGGAAATCAGCCGCCGCGAAGACGGTGGCCAAGATGGCGGCTCTGGCGTAGAAGACTTGGTCCTTCTCCGTCTCCAGAGCAAGGAAGGCACCGAGCATCGGCCCGAGGGTGAAGCCCAGGGAGAAAGCCAGTCCAATCATGGCCTGGAGGGAGGATTCAACAAACAAACATCCTTTGGCTTAACATGCTTCCTTCAAACCAGCTTCCAGAACAACAAACCTTGACCCAAATTCCTTATCCCGGTTTCTTTTGGGTATGCCCCATTGTTCAAAAATATTTTCAGGAACACAAAAGTAATGTTTTTCTTTTAAAAAAGGTGGATGCATTTTTTTTTTCAGTCACATAGAGTAATCCCCCTCCTCCCAATTCACAGAATTATTAATCATACACTAAATAATTATCATGCATAAGTGCACTAACGTGTCTATCGTCCCTGTCATTGTATTTTCTTATATTTTTATTCTTGTATCCGTTTTTTTCCATTATTGTTTGACAAATTCTAATAAATAAATAAAATAAATAATTATCTCATAATTAATTATAATTGTATATACATTTTATATTTATATATAAATATAAATACATATATACATACTGTATATGTATATATATAATATATAT
>JAEANM010005906.1:0-19096 GCA_017656035.1 Myanophis thanlyinensis
TGATTTCCCAATCGTTGGATTGTCTCTTCACTCAACGAGAAGGAGCGTATCACGTAAGTATACAACGCCCCTTCTAAATCCTTTAACAATGAAGATGGGAACTATACATAAATATAATTGTATTCTCAGTTGCAAAAAAAAAATGTTCCCATCCTTTTAAAGATGAAAATGTAGGCAATACATGGAAATGTCATTGGGTGGTGTTTGTCTTTTCCAAAAATCCTACTATTATCTAGCAGTTTGTGATTTCAGAAAGTCTGAAAAATGTCTTAAGAGTACAAACACAAATTGCTGTGCCCTGAATTATGCCACATTATTCCTCCAAATATATCAAATCCAATGCCAATATTACAGATGATGCTTAAATACAAAGAATTGTTTCATAACATTGTCATGACAGTGCATATCTTTTAACTATTATGCCATACCTAAAATGTGTAAGTCTGTATTGATACATGAACCAAATTTACAAGAATTAATGCCGACTAACATATTTGTCTAATGCTTTACTGTCTTATCCTTGCTAAGGCTATTTCTGCATTCATAATGGTATTCACAAGGTTATTTTAAACCCTAATGCACATTCTTATCACATTGACAGTCTGGAAATGACCTGTTGGACTGCTGTATGAGGAAATGCTTCTTGACAGAAATACTTTGGGATAGAGCCAGTCTTTTTCATTGCAGTTTTAAATCTAGCCTGATCCTAGAATTTTACTGTGCAGTTTCTCTTTATTCTTTTTGCTCTGTTGTCAATGAAACTGTCTTAAAATATAGTTTATTTTTCTTTTAAACAGAAATGTTATTATTGTAATCAAATTGATTTGCCTAAATACAAATTGCTAGTGTCTGGATTATTGCTTTGTCCTATACAAAGCCAGAACACATAACAGGTTGTGTTCTAATCAAATCAAATCTTTTATTCATCACATACACAGTCATACATGGTACGAAATGCAGTGAAATATGTATGCAACTGCTCGCAACCATAAGTAGTAGAGCAAGAGGTACTAGTGTAGACAGGGTAGGAGAATAAGTTAGGGGGTGATAGGGAGAGGTAGATTATGGGAATACTGTGTAGTCCTGGTTGTTATAGTTTAGGATCCGTATTGCTTGTGGAAAGAAGCTTTTCCTTAGTCTCTCTGTGTTGGCTTTCAGGGAGTGGAGGCATCTTCCTGATCGCATTGTGGTGAATAGTCCATTGCTGGGGCCAGTCATTATCTTCCTGGCTGTGGTTCAGCATCGTTTGTCATATATACAGTGCAATTCAGGGAGCTTTGTGCAGATGATGCGCTCTGCTATGCACACCACCTTGTCTGTCCTGCATGGTGCTGTTTCCAAACCAGGTAGTAATGTTGCTCATCAGGATGCTTTCTACTGTGCAGGCGTAGAAGTTCCTGAGCACATTGGGGGCAGTCTGAAGTCTCTTGGTCATCTAAGATGGTATAGATGCTGCCGGGCCTTTCTCACCACGATGTCGATGGTGTTTGATGTGTTCTATGATTTTTCATTCATTCTCTTTTTTTTGTCCACTGCTTTACTATGTATTGAAACTATTGTGAAGTTTTGCTTATCTTTCAGATGAGACTACAAGCAGGAGAAATAGGGATAGAACTAGCAGATCCCATTTCAGCAGCTATACTATATATTTGTATAGTAGCAGTTTAAAACATGAATGTATTGCATATTAATTAAAAATTTATGTACTATATTTTTGCTGTATTTTTATTCTTAGAGATGATGAAATTTGGCCATTTTTGTTCAGATTTAATAGATATATTTAGTGTCATTGTTATTATGTTATGGTAGCACAGTTGTTACAATGCAATATTGTAGGCTAACTGTGCTAACTGCCAGCAGTTTGATCCTGACTGGCTCAAGGTTGACTCAGCCTTCCATCCTTCTGAGGTCAAAAAAATGAGGACCCAGATTGTTGGGAGCAATATGTTAACTCTGTAAACCTCTTAGAGAGGGCTTCAAAGCACTGTGAAACAGTATTTAAGTCTAAGCACTATTGTTGCTATTATTCCTTCATTTCAATGCATATGTACTCATAGCCAAATAGCATTCACTTTTGGCTATTTAGTGAAAGGAACTAATATAATAATAACAATTCTCACTTGTGCAGTTAAACTAAATTCTACTTATTCAGTACAGACGGCAGCAGCTGTAGGAGTCCAGTCTCTGCATTAATTCTACTGCTTATGTTCAATTCTTAAAATAGAAAAAGGAAGGAAGAATAATTTATAAACTCTTGCAGACTTCTCCATGTCTTCAAAATGATAAGCAGAGTGCAGAATTATCCTTAGTCCTATTAAATCCTTGTATCACTTTTTGAGCTATTATTCTAAACTTAAATGAAAAGATAGCAAGTGAAATGTTTTATTTATTGCAGTGCCCTTGATACTCTCTTTATCAGGTCGTTTTTATAGCAGAAAAAAATACAATTGAATTCTAAGAAAATAAACTATTAAAAGCATTTATTCTACTTGGTAATAAATTAAATACAATGTAAAAGTCACTTAAGCATGTGGGAAAGGATACTGAAATCAGACCTGTCATTTCCTCAGTTCTTTTGATCTAGGATTCTGTCTCTTAACAGAGCACAAGGTTATGTACTGTGATATTGTGTCAACTCTGCATAATAGAAAGGATGAACAAGATTTCTGGGACTTCTTTTTTTCAGAAGGACATTATAACAGTTGCTGTCTGTATCTGTCTCGTCTTGTAAAGTGGGTTCTGAGAATAACCTTGAGCGACAGGACAAAAAACCATAACCTCCGACATCCCACTGAACTGTCCAGTCTTGTTATCCAGTAAAAAGTACTGTAGGGGGTCATTTTGAAGTTGATTGTACAGTATACGCTATCCAGTATGTTAGCTACCATAAAGGTGTGATATAGCATATTCAATGTTTAAGCAAGACTCCAAGTTTTATTTGTTGCTTGATTGAGACTGCTCCCTTTCTTAGCTTAGATCTTGATGCTGAGGCTGTAGGTTTGGGTTTTCTCATTTTATTATGAATTTTAGAAATCTGTTTTTGACAATCCTTGATCTCTTTATGTGTTACCCTCAGACTATATCCTGGGGAGGGGCAATCTGAACCAAGTGTCTATTACATATTTAAACCAGGAAAAGATACATTTTTGTTAGAGATACAATCCAGGTTTCCAAATTGTTCTGGGCAGCGAGCAATAATAAAAATTAAAAAGAATTATAATTAAACAGAAGTAAAATAATTATAGGCTCCAAATCCTGGTGAAGTGTATCGATTTGTCTGGTGCCTCGATTGCAAAAGTCTGTCTCTATAGATTTCATTGTTAGTCTCACAGAACGTCACTACAGTACCATTTCTGTGACGAAGGGAAAAGTGATTGCTCAGTGGTAGAGCAATGGGTTTGAGAGGCGGGGTGGTGAAATATGGCAACTGAGGCATTACGATTACGGCCCTATTCCTTGGTATGTGTATGCAACATCAACACATACAACAAAGGCAGCACTTTGAACTGAATGTTTTGGTCTTGATCTTTTGACGCCATCAATCTCTGTGACTACCATTGGTAAGCTCTTTGTTCTTTGACACGCCAAAAGGTCATGATTAATTCCTGACTGAATGGAAAAAACTTGTGCATCAATATAGACAGCATTGTGTTGGATAAAATGGTGTTGTAAGTCAATTTAACTCAAGATAAAGAAAGATGCCTTTCTTGATAGTTCATGTGAAAATATCAGAATGGCACTACCCCTTCCCGAATATTCTAAAGCATTCTAAAGAATACTTTCGCATAATTCTAAATGTTATTAACAAAAACAAATGAAAAAATGGGCAGTTTTGCCTCACCATTTACAAATATAGGTTGACCCTATTAAATTTACAATGTAATACTAATAGGTCTGATAAAGTTACAGTTCCCATCCCTATGTGGGCAAATGCACTTAGCTACAGGATTTTACTGCACCTGCCTTATAGAAATGCAGATAGAAATATGTTGAGTCTAACTTTAAATTCTATTACGTTGGAATAGCCTATTAACTTCCATATGGAATTCCATGCCCCTTATTCTTTGAATAATTAATTGCTTACTTTGATCAAACATATTAAGAATACTGTAATAGAGATAAACCATACAAAGTCAGCTTATGCTATACTGTCTGATTTAAGTTTGAGGAAAAATTATCTATTAGAATTAGACGGGTCAGCACATAGGGAAGAATTGCATTTTGATGCAATAAAAGCAATAAGCCTCTACCACACTTTATAATACTAGAGACATATATATATTTACAATGAAGTTCTCTGTATGTTCGTTCTTGCTGAAAACCACATACATAGTATGACAGCTTATTCCATACATCGAAGAACAGAACAGCATTCCAACTATTGAATGTGGTTTTATATATATTATATTTAAGTGTTTTATTGTCAGTGCCATAAACCTCATTGTTTCTTATCTATGCTTTCAGATGGTGTCCTTGTTATAGGTGTTCACTCAGCAAAATTTCCAAATGAAAAAGTTTTGGATAACATCAAAAGTGCTGTTCTTAGATATAACATCACTCATCCTGTGGTAAATGATGTTAATGCAACCCTCTGGCATGAGCTAGAAGTGTCCTGCTGGCCAACCTTGGTAATTGTTGGACCTCGTGGCAATATCTTGTTCAGTCTGATTGGCGAAGGGCACAAGGACAAACTATTTCTATTTACATCTATAGCCTTAAAATACTATAAGGAACAAAGGCAAATTAATAATAATACAATTAGAACACAGCTTTATAGAGATTCTTTGTCATCTTCACCTTTGCTATTCCCTGGGAAAATTGCAGTAGATAGTTTTGAAAACACCTTGGTAATAGCAGATACTGGACATCATAGGATTTTGGTTGTGAAAAAAAATGGTCACATCCTGCACATTATTGGAGGTAAGGGTAGTCTAAGAATATTTTTAAAATCTTACACTTTGTTGTTTTGTTGATTAATGATTGAAATAAAATAATTATTTTTAAACCTTGCATTTTTTACCTTGATAGTTCTCAGGGCAGATCTTGAATTTTGTCTGTCTTCTACAGCTCTTTAATATTGCATAGTAAACTATATTAAAATTAGTTTGCAGTTCAACAAAAGGCTTTTTTGAATGTATATGATTGAGCTCCAAATAAACAATTGATTATCTAATTCTGAGGTATAATAACTACACAACATTTGTCCCTTTGGGAGAGGGGGCAGTATATAAATTAAATTAATAATTTAAAAGTCATGAAAATGATCCCATATTTTTCAGACTTGAAGCCGGTGTACTGCAAATAACACAAACAGTAGAGTCTATGAAATTCAATTACTGGTTGCTTATTCTAGCACAGGCACAGGCAATTCATAGCTAGGCATTGCATTCCATTTTGTATTGCATTTTTACAATTGCTTATATTTGACAGCTGAATTTTTAATTAAAGGAAATGATTGCAGATGCAATGTGTTTGTCTACTAATGTTTAAAGATTAACAGATTATATTGCCAGCTATATGTTTTAACATTGTATAAGTTTTAACATACTTTTGAAAGATAACCTCTACACTTTTTTGTGAAAACTTTTTAAAATATATTTATTAAATTTTATTTGATTAGATCTACAGCTGTACTCCTATTCAGGGTGGATAGTATTTAAATTTAAAAAATTGGTTTTTTTTATTTAATTTGGATTTTTTTATTTAAATTGGATTTTTTTTTATTTTTATCTAATTTCTTTTAATAAAATGCTTTTGGAGTAAAAATCTATCTAAAGGTAATTTTCTGTTTAAGATATATTTCTAATTTAGTTTATTCAGCATTAAATGGAGCTTAGTTATGTAACATGAGGCTGTATATTCTGCAATATTGGAGCTATCGAGTCAACAGCGGGTCAGAGGAGGAGTTCCTGTGGAACAGATGACAGTTGGTCTTTAAAAATTACGATTTAAATCAAGCCTTTTTACTAGTTTTAAATCAAATCTACCTTGTTCCTATTCTAATTAATATAAAATCCTTTGCAACGTAACTCTGACATGACTGTGTGTCCCTTGTTGACCTCTAGCAAAAGTTACACTCTTGTTTTATGTTATTTTTGCTCAAGGACCAGACAGAGGAAGAAGTGATGGAAATTTTTCAGAAGCATTGTTCAATTCTCCACAAGGAGTTGCCATAAAGAACAGTATTATTTATGTAGCAGATACAGAAAACCACCTAATTAGAAAGGTAAATTGATTGATTATGTTCTATCATGTCAGTACCAATTTAGAAACAACATAGACAATCTGTCCCTAACCTGGTCTTTACCTTGAATTTTTTTTTTATTGATAGAAAACAATGCTGACACAAATATTCAAGGGCTGTGCAATGTGACCAGTGGTGGTATTCCCAAGTATATTTTTATTCCAAGTAGATAGAAAAAAGTATTCTTCTTCTTTTTGTATAAGCTTTTAGAGCAATTTACCAAATGTAGATAATTCACATTTAGCAACTGCAGTTGATCAACCACCTTGTCATTACGTGCAGTGGTTGCTAAATAAAAAATCACATGACTGAAATTGTTTATGATTTTACTTCAACTTTCCTTTATTTACGGCATCAAGGGAAATGGCTCCAAACAACATGCAAGTCCCAATAGTGAATGTTCACACACAAAGAAGCTGAGTAAAAGGGCAAATCTAACAGTCTTTTCTTTTTTTACCACTGTCCCACTTTTTGGAACACACCCCCAATGCTAGGATAATTAGCAAGAATGAAATTAATGTTTGCATTTACATTCAGTGGAGAGGAAAAAATTATTAGTGAGTAAGCACCCGCTGCACACTTGCGGCCTGTGAGCTGCTTAGGAGCCAAAAAGCCTTCATTGTGAAATTGATTACATTCTTGTCAGCTGCAAGCAGCAGGAGGGTTCTAATCAACTATTTAAGGTCACAGATCTGAGTTTGTTAACTTGCAATGAGCACCTTTCAGGAAAGAGCTGCACTGCAGAAAAAAGCAACTCGGGAAGAAGGAGCATGTTCAGGCAATCTCTTAACTCTGCAAAGCGATGATGGGGATGGGGAGAGAAAACAGGGCATAGGCATAGGACATATGAGCTGATTTTAATGACAAACATGTGAGTGAGAGATAGAGATGCTGCAAAATCTTTTTTTCATATATTTTATTCATAAATGAAGACACTAGTCTCAAAGTTACTTTTTAAAATCACTGTTGTCATAACTGTGAACAATCACTGACTGAGGCAGTTGCTAAAACAAGGGCACGGACCATTAGAAACCAGTTGTTCTCTGCATAGAAAAATATGTCCATATATGCATTATATCTCATTCATATTCTTTCCATTGGAAACTATCTTGTTAACTTTTTAATAAATTGCATATCAAATTTTATTTTCATTGGCATTGCAAAATCTCGGTATCTTGGTGCTGATAATGATCTCCAACCAATTTAGATTCTACACACATGAAATCATCTCTATTTGTCATGTAGTGTTAGTAAGAAGTTCCAAACTTTCCATGTTAGTATTTGCTATTGAGTTGTAACATCTGAAATGATTACCATGTCTATTCACTACTCTTAGAGTTAAGATTTAAAAAACCAGATTTTCGTTTATACTGCTTTCTATTGTTTTTTTACATAAACTTTTTTGCATTAATTTATACTGTGGATTAATCCTATAGATACTGAATTAGGATATCTTTAATTTCAATTATTGAACTTTATTATCTCATTTAATAGAAGTCATTTGGTTTATGTATTTTGATCTTGTAATCAACTGGTTTTCAAACATTTTGGTCTCAGAACCTCTTTACATTCTTAAAAATGACTGAGGACATCAAAGAGCTTTAGTTTATATTTATGGATTAGTATATTAGAAATTAAAATTTATGAAATTTAAAGTATTTGTATCTTTGACTTGTGGACTCCCTGAAAAGATCTCAGTGATCCCAGGGTCTCTAGACCAAACTTTGACAACCAGTGTTTTAATTGAGGAAAACCATTGTTATCCCAGCAGACCGATATAAATTCTTCACTAAAGATATAAACTATTTCAAAATTAAAAATATGTGCTACTCTGGTTCTAACTACAAAGCAGGGCACAAACAAGCTCTCTCTGCTTGCACGTATAATATATTGAAAATAAATATTACAGTGTTAAATATATTTTGCTAAAAATGGTTAACGGCATAAATTTTAAACATTTTAAAAGTTAACTGGAAAATTAAATTAATGTGAATTCTTTGCGCTCTCTGAGTTTGTTTGTTTGTATTTAGTAACAAGCTCATAGGACGCCAGGAATTCCACAGATCAACTCTGAGTTACACATATTCTCTTTTATTAAAAAATATCAACATCTGATTCTAGATTGACCTGCGGTTGGAGTTAGTGAGTACTGTTGCAGGAGTTGGAATACAAGGCGCTGATAAGGAAGGAGGAGCCAAAGGAGATGAACAGCCTATTAGTTCACCATGGGATATAACTTTGGAAAGCTTAGGTATTTTTCTGATGTTTATATTTTATATTTATGATGCAGTTTTTAATTATTGTAGTCTGCTTAATACTATTGCCAGTTATCTATTTTTTTCTTCTACTGATCCCTTCCCTTATTTCATGAGCACACAGTACTGCACACAATATTGATGACTCATCAATATTTACAATAATTTCTATGTGTTGATTGAAATCATAATTTTTTAGGCATGTGCTCAGTTATATGCCCAGATATTACCTGCATATCAAACCTGCATATTAAAAATATAATTGCATATCTTGTAGCAAAATAATTTTGCAAATGAAGGAAGATATACATGTCCCAGGTTAATGTTGCAGGATCTAATCTGGAACCAGAGGTTTGTTCTTCAAAGCTTTTGGACTCATGTTGGAGCCCATCTTCAGGGAACTTTTCAGTGTGCAGGATCTTCTATGCATAGTATTTAAATGGTGCCTGGTTGTGTGTGGCTTTTAGTTGTTGATTGGGGTGTTGATGGCCAGCTATTAAGTCGCTTATTGTTATTTCCTTGTGCTGCTGGCTTCTCGGCTTCTAAGTACCTGGTAAGATGGTGACTATCAAGAGGCCTTTTTCCCAGGTTTTAATCATTTCTCTTTAATCTTAGTAGCTGTGAAATTGTATGCATGTCCTTATTCTTTGCAATGTAAGACTACCAATGAGTTCAGGTCTTAATACTCAATACTAATCTCAATACTAATCACTCATTTGTATTGTGATCTGGTAGTTAGCTTCCTCTCTATCTGTGCTACATAGTAACAGGAATCTGGAAAATTACATTAGAAGTTTCTCCTACTGCCAAATTATGTCCCAGAAAAACAAATAGTTCAGGCCTTCCAACTTCTCACAGAAAAATAAAAAAGATTTCGCGAAGTTGGAAGATCTAAACCAGCAGTGGTGAACCTTTTACTTACCGAGTGCCAAAAAGTATGTGCCATCTGCACTTGCGTGAGGCTCCTCCACATGTGCTGCATGTGCAACTGCACCATTTGTGTATGCATGCAACTTTTGCATGTGTAATGCACATGCGCTGCACACATGCACATGCACATATGAGTAATCGCATGTGCATGCGCAGGAGAGGTCCAAAGACCAGCTGGATCTCAAATATCATGCATGCGCAATTGCACGTTCATGCTCAGCTGGAGGTAAGTTGGCTGACAGCTTGTGTGCCCAGCAAGATGGCTCTATGTGCTACCTGTAGCACCCGTGCATAGGTTCACCATCATGGTCTAAACTACCGGGTTTTTTTTTTAACCTTCCAATGAGAAGGAGCCCTACAAGGAGACGCTGCCTCCCACAGAGCACAGACACAAACAGAGCAAAGTTAATTGAAGACGCTTGCTCTCCGACCGGTCCATAAGACATATCAGTAAATGGTGGAATTAAGACACCCATTGAAAAGAAGCCCTACCTGTTTTTTCGGGAGTTGAAAGAAAATAAGATTCAGTCATATTTTTGAAAAAACACAGCGATTTTGTGCTTATTGCATGTATCGCTCATATATTTATCAGTATGATCAAGAGTCATTTTAGTTATTAATTTTAATATATACAGGTTAATAATATTTTTCTTTGTTGCCATATTTTCATATATTTAATTGTTCTACATTGTCCAGAGAACTGGATTTGGGGCTGTTTAGAGGTACAGAAAATAAATAAATTGAAGCTAAATTATTTTCAGTTATTTTTACAATTTACAAAACTAATTTCCTGTAAACCAATATTTTAATCTAATTTTCAACAATGTGGTTAAGTAGTGAGTAAATAATTTACCTATCTTCCTTACAAACTATTTTATTAGGGAAGTAAATCCTCTTCTACTCTTTATACTTGTTTTTAGGTAACATAAAATTTACCTGTACATTTTCATATTATAAAAAACTTAAAAGCTTTAAGAAGTTATAAACGCTACTTGATTATGCAGAGTAAGTTTATAAAAAATATTCTAAATTTAAATTTTTAATTTTTGGTTAAGGAAAAAACATAGTAGACTAAATATATTGATACTTTTTGTTCCAAAATCAAGAAAACATTTACGTAGGTGTTTTCTGGATTTGGGGATATTGTATATAAAGAACAGCTCTTTTCAGTAGCAAATATATAAAACCTGAATGGCAGAATTTGAGTCAATCAAATGTAGATTTACATTGTTTTTTTCAGTAAGATTAAACAAAATCATAGTACAAATAGTCATAAGGTCAAAAGTCTGGCTCTAATTATATTACAACATGACAATGTGTATATATTCATTCAAGACATCTAAACAAGCAATGTTTTTAGGAACATGCATTCATTTTGTAACAACAAAGACAGTTTAAACATATATAGTATATAGTTTAATCTTTTTCTGAATTTAATAGGAATGCTTATATTTTAACTTTTAAAATAATAAATTTTACGACTCTAGTGTTTTTGAATAGCATTGGCATCTTACCACTTTATTAATGACCATGTGCTTTTCAACATGTACATGTAGAGGATGTTCTTTCCATTCTCATCTATTTTTATTCAGTGCTATTGAAATCAAGCAGTGCTAAAGGCATTTTTGGTTGAAGTGTGAAGTGTTCTTGATAGCTGCATTCTTTCTGAAAGACACAGATCTAAGACCTTGGTGTTATGATCTATAAGTGTACTGTAGCTATGATTCAAGCTTTTGTGTGCATAGCTAGCAAAAGTCACTATAAAGCTACATAAAGTAAGGATTTTAAATAAACAATATTGAAATATGCAGCATATATGCATATATGAGAAAAAGTCTTGGTGAAGGGGCAAGTTTATATAATATTATGCAATATATGACAGTATTTAAGTGTTTTGTAAAAAACAGTTGACAACCATTTTTAATGTACATTTGTCCTATTTAAAAGACCGTTTGTGATTGAAAACATCACTTGTCATATTCATGGAATTTGACTCATAATATGTTTGATTCTACAACTACTCAATTCAATTCATTTTTCCCTTCTTATTCTCCAAAAATAAAGAAATATTATTGCAGAACCTTTTACAATTGCTTATAACGGTGGTTTATTGACAAGAGTTTTTCATTTTTATTTAAAAATAAAATGAGCCCAAGAGTGGAGATGTTCCATAGCAGAAACTATAAGATATGGCATAAAGGAGGAGTTTAATATAGATATATGTTGGGACAATGATTACCAACTTTATGTATTGATAATTATTTAAAGAAAGAAAGCAGTCAACATTGGCCAGTGGACCAATATATATTCCACATTTTTTTTCCTGTTCAGTAGTATTCAGTTCTTGCTATCTGTTCTTGTCAAGGTTTTTCAGAAGTAGTTTGCCATTGTCTCCTTAGGACTGACAGAAAGTGACTGGCCCAAGTTACATAACTGGTTTTGTGTCTAACTCAGACATGGGCAAACTACGGCCCGCGGGCCACATCCGGCCCGTTGGGCTTTTTAATCCGGCCCGCCAAACTAGTTACTAGCAGAAGAAAAGTCCCAGAAGAAAACTTTTTCTTTTTTCTCTCTGCGGTAGAAAAAAAAGAGAGAGAGAGAATCTGGGAAGCTGATTTCGCTGAAGGGTCTGATCCAATTCCTATGATAGCTGAAACCCTTCCTTATTCGTGAGAAATTGGAAGTCAAGCTTTTCCCTATTGCATTGGTGAAGACAAACAACAAACTTTTATGGTTTCAGTAAGTGAAGCTCAGACATGGGCAAACTACGGCCCGCGGGCCACATCCGATTTATGAATATAAATCACACAAACACAAAAAATGGTGTGTTTGTTCACACAAACACACCATTCTCCTATTCTGGCCCCGGCCCCTCTGTCAAATTTTAGAAACCGTTGTGGCCCGCGAGTCAAAAAGTTTGCCCACCCCTGCTCTAACTCCTGCCCATAGGACAGTGAGTTTGGAGAGGAAGGGATCACAAGAGAGGAAGGGGAAAAACCCTAGACTCAGACCCATTGCTGAGTGACTGAGAGGAGCTGCCAGTATGGTCCATATATGCGTTGGTTATAATTCAGGCAATGGTCGTATGATACATCTTCATCGCTGTCATAAGACAGCCTAGAGCTGACCCAATATTCACTATTTGAGGGTCTGCCACAAAGAAGAGCGGGGTCAATCTGTTCTCCAAAGCACTGGAAGGCAGGGCAAGAAGCAATGGATGAAAAACTAAGCATGGAGAGAAGCAACCTGGAACTAAGAAGATGTTGATCAGTAGAATGACTTGCCTCCAGAAGTGGATGCGCCAACGCTGGAGGTTTAAGAAGAGATTGGACAACCATTTGTCTGAAATCAGAGTCCTGCTTGTGCAGGGGTTGAACCAAAAGATTTCCAAGACTACTTCCAAAACTGTTATTCTGTTTTGTTAAATTCTGAACCTGTAAACAAAGATTACTGCAGTGTAGTAGGTTCTGGTCCATGGTCCCCAGCCAGTTGCCATTCAATTCCTGTCTGGTCTGAGTTTTCTCAAGGATGCACAGGATACCCAATGGCAATTGTTTTGAAAATGCATTAAAATAAAAGAGTCAAGCTACTTCATGTTCTTTTATTTCACAAGTGTTTTAAAAAATGAGCCACAACTACTAAATCTTGACACATTCTAATAAATGACCACAACCTATAAGGAGGAAAAAAAATAAAACCCTCTCCATACAAAAAATGTTAAAAACCCAACAAACCTTGGAAATGTTTACAAGTACCAAAATTGGTCTGTGATGGCCGTCTATGAAAATCCTGTACCATCACCACATGAATTAATAATAATGGCTTTTCGTAAAGTCGGACGAGAGTTTGACTCGACTGAGAAGATCACAGCCTATTGGCCCCCCTCATTGGGTCGGTAATGAATAAAAATGTACACCAACAAAAATTCTACTGCATATTTGTAAGACGTCCATAGGTGTCTTCCTTTAACGGAACATCACGCCTTGACCTTGGGTCTAATCCAAAGTGGCAGGCAGCCTTGATCAAAAGTAGACGCACAAACCGCAACTTGCTTCAGTAACATGCATTGCCTAATCTAGCACAGCTAAGGGAGGACAAGGGATGGGGAGGCGCAAAGGAGAACCTCTATTGCAAGCAAAGCTACGAGCAGCACCGCTGCTCACCGAGCACGGGGAAGGATCATGCTTTTTAAGATGGCAAACACAACCAAGGTGATTCATTCCAAGCAAACACATCACACAATGACACTATTTCCTTAGGACAAACTTTTTTTTTTCTCGCATAGCAATGGAATGAAACGTGAGCTAAGGAGCACAGGATGTAGAGGAGGACTAAGAGCGTTCATTCTTCATTTCCGACTTCTGTCTACGCTTATCCAAGGCTAGTGATGTTGGAACGGCCTCCTGGTGGTGCCACGATACGGTGTCCAGTGCGGCGAGGATTGTGGTCGTCTACCTGAGCCCCTGCAAGAGAGCATTTCAGAAGCATTAGTGTTCTGACTTGGCTTCCCAAGCACGGCAACACACACACACACACACACGGCAAAAAAATTCTCTCTCAATGCAGACTAACAAGACCATCAGGCCAAAAGATGAATAGTTGTCTGCCACATCTATTCATCTCCACCCCCTGCCTTTTCTCCTCCAGAGCTAGGGTGGGGGTTCATTAGCAGCGGTGGCTCTTTCCAAGGATCGGCCCATGGATTTCCACTACTCTCCTCTTCTCTGCCTTCTGCACACCCGCACGTCAGGCACTAGACCCAGCCGTTCCTCCTCTTCCTCATCAGCCATCTCCAAACCTGGGGGCTGTTGACTCTCCATCTGAAGACTGGTGGACGGCCCAGATTCTGTCTCTGTCTCTCCCTCCCTCCCTCCCCCCCCCCTCTCTAATGTACAGATTAAACATCAATTATTTTTTTAAAAAGTATATATGTCTTTCCTAGTTGAGGCAGGATTCATCATGCCAGGTCATATGGGAGTGTAATGAAAGAAAAGGCACTTTGGCATGGATCCAGCCCTCCTCTCAAGCTACTTGGTTCCGGGGTCCCTGTGCCTGGGGGTGAATGGTGAACAGCCGATTGGCCTCCTGCTATCGCCTCTTTGCTGAAAGCCAATTTTTGCCTCGCCTCTGGGGAAGGAGCCTGCTCACTCCCTCCTGGATCTGGCTCAATGCAAAAAAAGGGGGAATCCAGCAAAAATTAAAATCTCGGGCCACTGGCCAGGGTGCAAACTTCAAATGAACTTTAGGAAAAGTGCCCCAAGCAAGTCCAAACTACGAAGCACCCCAAGGCCAAGTCCGGCTGTCTAAATGGCTGCGGCCTACCTCCCCTTCCTGCCAAACTGGCACACACACAGAGAGAGAGAGGGCCAGCCAGGCATCCTCAGTCCTAAAACATCTGTGGAAAGACACACACACCCTTCCAAAGTACATTTTCTCGCTCCAAACGGGGCAACGACTCCATCCCGAATGGTTCCTCCCCGAGCATTCTGTGTTTCCAAAAGATTTCAGAATCACCTGATAAACTGAAATTGGACTGATGGAGGTTTCTGATGGGTGGAGGCTGGATTTTGGCGGGCGAGGTTTTAGTTGAGGGGGCGGGGGTTGCATATTTTGTGGGAGTTGCTGACACTTCATAGACCGGCCCGTCGTACATTCCTCGGGAAACACCCTGTAATTCGGTTACCTGCAGGGCACAGAAAGAAACACGCATGTTCATTCTCTGGAACAGGTGGCTTTACTTGCGCCTCTCCAACAACACAACTGTTTTGGCTTCTTACTCGCCCGTAGGTGATCCTAAGTAAGTGAGAAGCAGTGTAAGGCCACCCTGCAAGCCGTCTTAGTGTTATCCTGATTGTGTCCAAGGATAATCTCTTAAGAAGGGAGTATTCTCTTCCTTCCTGTAATCAATCAGCCGGGCTCACTGCATGCTGATTCCCATGAAGACTTAATCGACCCCAAGGGGCATGGGTCCAATACCCAGATGGTAGAACTCAGAGCCCCAAGAGGACTTCTTCAGGAGTAACCAACTCCAACTCTTTTCCAGGTAACAGAGCGGAGATGTCCCTCCATTATTTCCTTAGGCCTGCTGAGCCAGTGTCCACCAACTTTCTTGAACAGATGCTGAGAAAATTTCCCACAGTCACCCACCAAGGATTTCCCCCAGGCCCTCCTTGCCCAGAAGGGATCTGGCCACCCTACCTATCCTCAAAAGCAACAACAGCAGAGAATTAAGCCGTCTTAGCTACGCTTCTCATTGCAAAATAAGTCTTAATAAGGGCTGTCACCTGTGCTAAGTAAGCTCAATTCTTTACATGTCTTGGGATATACCAGGGATTTACATGCATGGTGGGGTAGCCTAAAGGTGGAGATCTCGACTCACAATCAGGAGCTTATGAGTTCGATCCTAGGTAGAGGTAGATATTTCTCTCTCTGGGCACAATGAGGCACAATTTATCTGCTGAACAAAACTCCGCATTGGTGACAGGAAGGGCATCCGGCCAGTAAAACATTCACTCCATTCAGTTGCCCAGACTTCACCCGGCAAGGGATTATGGGTTCATTACAAGAGGATCATGATGATGATGATGATATAGCAGTGATTTACATTCGGATGTTCGACCGCTGACTCACATTTATGACGGTTTCAGTGTCCCAGGGTCACCCCTCTTGCGACCATCTGATGCGTAAAGTCAGTGGGGAGGGGAACCAGATTCACTTCACACAGCCCTGTGATTAATTTAACAACTGCAGGGATTCACTTCACAAACGTGGCAAGAGACGTTGTAAAATGGAGCGTAACTTAAGAAGTTCCTGAAATTTTGTTCAGAGATATTGGTGGCTCAGTTGCGATCGGACGTTGAGGGCTACTTATAACTAATGAAAGCAAGTTGCGTACAAAAGTGTAATAGTGAAAGATGGCGAGGAAGGGAGTAAACCTACCTTGTTCCTAGTTTTGATCCGTTGATAAAGATACTCTGGAAAGGAGTTTCGCGGGATGAAGGACCCCGATCCTTTCCTCACTGAGAGATTCCCGTCCTCGAACACAATCTTCCCTCGGCTAATAACTACGTAGGGAGCCCCACGGCATTCCATGCCTTCAAAAATGTTGTATTCAGCAGCCTAGACAACGACAACAATATACTGTTATTGATGAACATATCGGCATGCTTTTGATTGCATTAATTCAATTCCAGAAATATGCCCGTGTGGGGTTTTAATAACCACTGGGTCAAACTGCCAAACATTTTGATTCATGTTTTTGTTTCCATTGAACGTTTCTAGATGCCACCTTGATTTATGCTTCTCTGTATTTGGTTGGCTGTCTTCTTTAAGAGGGCTCACTTCCCTTCATTCATTAATTCTACCTGATTTCATTTTGACTGGTTATTTTAATCTACAAAAAAACTCCAACCTTTCTCTCTTGTTTCTCTATTTTCCCTTTGTCTATCTCATCAAGAATGGCAGACAATGCCCAATAAAAATACAATTAAAAATCTACCACTGCTACTAAAGGTTGGCAACAGTTTGGTTTTAACAGCTAGGCACTGTATATTTTAAAAAGCAATAATTTTTTACTTGCTTTTTATTCTATCCAGGTGAGTCCCTTGTGCAAATTTTCTTCCATCATAGACTCAAATCTGGTTCTGACATGATAGAAAAAGCAGCCACATTTTCCCAGCTGACTTTTTCAATGGATTTTTAATCAAGTTGCTTCACGAAATCTCACACTTACATTCTTGCAAACAGTTAAAAGTCACGCTTATTATTTTTCAGGTTTATTTCAGTTTCAGTCTAATAAAGACTCTAATGTTTCATATTCTTCACAGCATATAAAACAGAGATTTGATATTTAATTTTGGGGATTAAGTGTGTATTTCCTTTCCTTTCCTTTCTTTAAACAAAAATCACAGACTGGAAGGAACAAAACAATCCTTTGTAAGTTAAATAAACCTTTCCTAATATTCTACTTCCCTAATTCTTGTTGAACATTTTACTGCGGGGAGAAAAAAATATCTTGATTTCATCAAGAATCAAAAATTTAAAAGCTGAAGCTTTTAAACTTTCCTCCAGAAATTGTGAATGTTCCAACACTGGAAGTTTTTAAGAAGAGATTGGACAGCTATTTGTCTGGTACGGTATAGCGCTTCCTGCCTGAGCAGGGGGCTGGACTGGAGGACCTCAACGGTCCCTTCTTCCGTATTCTGTTAACTGAGACGTTCTGCCTTACCGATTTATGGCTTTTTGCTGTGATTGTCTTCTCCTTGTCGGGATCCCAGATAACAAGGTCAGCATCCGAGCCGACTTCAATCCTGCCTTTTCGCGGATACAGATTGAAGATTTTGGCAGCGTTCGAGCTAGTAATGGCAACAAACTGGTTTTCATCCATTTTACCTGTAGACTAATCAGAAATTAAAGCTAAAGTAGCAGGCATAGATGTATTTTTCTACAGATCAGACCAGGGGTGTTCAACTGGATTTGTTCGAGGGGTCCCAGATCAGCGTTGTCATTCTCCGCCGTGGGCCGGTGAGGGGGAGACGTCAGTGGGGAGGGGGGGGAGACAGAAGGGAAACCTCTAGCAACATTTTACAGGCCAAAATGGGTCCTGTGGGGGCCCTAACCCTAAACCGTTCGACTTTAGTAAAAGTATACTTTTCACTGCAGATGCAGTCGAGGGTCTTCCTTTCCTAAATGCCCAAGCTGGGACAGGCATGACACTGTTCATCTTTCTTTAATTCCTTTCCTCTCCCTTTTCCTACATATTCCACTCACAACACATTTATTCCAGACCACCGTCATTCTTTCTTCGATTCCATTAACCCCTTCTGGGATGAGAGTGAAGTTTTCCTTGCCCAGAGCTTTTTGGGCTGTGCTGTACGTACAGTGGCCGCTTCCGGTCACCTGCAGGTCGCCACTGAAAGAAAAGAGATACGCGCAACAACAGTGAACAATAGACATTCCGGATCCGTGTGAGGGATGGCTTCCGCTTTTCGTTTCTCACAACTGAAGTTGCACGTTAATTGTGAGCTATACGAAGTAGCCCTCGACTTACGACCACCAGTGAGCCCCAAATGCATGTTGTTAAGTGATGCATTCGTTGAAGGAGTTTTGCTACGACTTTCCTTGCTACCTCTGTTAAGTGAACCACCGCGGTTGTTAAGTGAGGGACTCGGTCGTGAAGGGAATCCGGCTTCCCCGTTGACTTTGCTGGTCAGAATGACACAAAAGCGGATCACATGATCCCAGGGACACTGCAACCATCATAAATATGAGCCAATTGATCACGTGACGATGCTGCAGCAGTTGTAAGGGTGAAAAAGTCACAAGACACTTTTTTCAGTGTCGTCGTAACTTTGAATGGCCACTAAATGAACGGTTGTAAGTCAAGGCCTACCTGTACTGTACTCTTTGGCTACCATTAGTGCTTTGTTAACTGTTTCTGTTTTTATATTTCACTTCAGTGAGCGCTTGCTCCCCAGAATATTCTTCTAAGATCCCTTTCCCCCCCCCCCCCACAAAGGAAAGCTATAGAATCATAGAATTATACAAGGCCCATTTAAGCCAATTCTTTTGTTCCGTGTAGAATCTAAATTGAATCAGTTCAGAAAGATGCTCTGGAGCCAATCAATGGCCACCACTGACTTACTTACTTAATTTATTATCTATCTCT
>JAEANM010005907.1:0-19096 GCA_017656035.1 Myanophis thanlyinensis
GAAGCTTTTCCTCATTCTTTCTGTGTTTGCCTTCAGGGAGCGAAAACGCTTTCCTGATCGCATTGTGGCAAACAGTCCTTTGTTGGGATGGCTGGGGTCCATCACTATTAACCTGCTTAAAACGTTCCATGTCTGTCTGCTCTTTTTTCTCTCTTGCCATTCAAGTCCCCTGATCATTCCTGTCACTCTATTCCTTGTACTTAAGTCTCACTTCACTCCTTTCCCTCAATAATTATTCTTGTCCCTTCTATCAGATAATGTTAGTTGTAGTATTAAGGAAATATGCAAATAGGATAAACGCAAAGATACTTTATTTTAAATCCCAAAGATGTCCTCTAAGAAAAATCAAATTGTAAATAAAGGTTCTGTTCAGATAAAAAATTAAATATTAGATCATACCTGCACTCATCTCTGTCATTGCTGAAATGATGGCATTCCTGTTTCCTTCAGTCTAAGAATAAAAATATCACAATGAGTTTATCCAGCATATCAAATAATTCTAATGCCCAGAATATTTAGAAATTTAGAAACTCTAAAACAATTTTTTATCCATGCAGTTAGAAAACACATAAAGCTCTTCTTGTCCCAGGATTTCAAGGGAAAGAAACTGGAAAGGAGGGTATAACCCCTAATAAATAAAACTATGAACAAACTAGAAAAATAGCAAGTGTCAACACACAACAGAAATAATTTGTAAATGAAAAATACTTAACACTACTATTAATCAAGAATGAAATACAGCATATTTGCCTTTCATTTACAGTATTTAGAAACAACTATAGCACAGCAGTTGGTTAATCAAAATATGGTGAATGTTGTAAACTTATATGCAGTTATTTATGCAACAGTTTTCCTTTTATACTATATTCCAAATGTAGCTACTTCGGTTAATTAACACTTCTTACTTGTGCAAGTTCAGCTGTAGAAAACTGGTGTTCAGCAGACTCAAAAGTGTGGATATTACTCTTTATGTTGAGATTATCTGGTGGTTCAGATAAACAAGTCACTGCTTCTTGAGAACATTTTGGAGATATTAAATCAGATGCAATTTCATAAATCTCTTCTATCGGGTTTCCACTTTTGCAAAAAAAAATGAAAATAGTTTTAATGTAGATGCTGTTTACCAATAAAATGTTCCAAAACATTTTTATACTATACAACTTAAAATGAATGGCATGAGTAATCATTCTGTATAACAATGGCACTATACAATTTAAGAAATGTAGACAGTAAGGAACACAGTGCTTTATAAAGAGAAATGAATTCCAATTCTCTTTTTAAAAGATTTTTCATTACTCTCATGCATCTAAAATTATTTGAAGAAAATTAAGAGCATTTATATTTAAATATTAAGACTGAAAACTGGGGTTTTTTTTAGAAAAGGCAAAACATCATTTATAACTACATTCCCAGGAATTTTGGAGAAATCACCATGCAGAAATCTTGTTTTACAAAACAATTTACTACATATTACAAAATATTGCCCCAATAACAAATATACAACTGTAGTGGGGTGTATACCTTTCCATGTTATTTTCCTGCATGGCGGGACCAGCACTTACAGAATATAATTCATACTTTCCCATAGTGCTGATTTTAGCAAGCTGCTCATCCATTTGGAGATTCATTTCAACTTTCTGCTCTTCTCTAGGTTTTTCTGATATTTTGTCATCTGTTACTTTAGATATTAGAATACACAGGAAAAGTTTGTAAGCTATTGTTACTATTTAGATGAGGTGGACAAAAATACATTTGTATTAGAAGTGATGAACAAATACATAGATGAGAAGGACAAAAATATATTTTGCTTAGTTGTGAGATCACTTTGTTATCTAAAGTATAGACTGATCTGGAATTTTATAAGCCACTTAAATTTCGTCATTAATCTACTAGCAGTCAAGAAACAAATGTTCAAATATTTCAACAATACAAAAATAAATGAACAACTTACAACTATGCATAGCCTATATAGATTAAAAAAAATAATAACACCCTCTCTCAATTTTGCTGCTAGCCATAAATATGCAACCCACACAAACAATAAGATTATATTTCAAAATTTTCTACGGTATAAACTCCAAAAACCTACCATTTTGGATTTCTTTATATTCTTCCATATCTGAACACAGATTCAGAGGTTTTTGAGAAACATTCCTGGTTGATACCAAGCCACTGTTAAGATTTGGTTTAGGCTTTGGGAGTCTGTATCTTGCTGGCCTGGGTGTTTTATTTCTTTTACACAAAGATACAGTACTGCAGACAAAAGTAAAGTGTCATTAAAAGGATCACTCATGTTCTTAGCTCTTAATATTTTATCAGGTAGAAAAGATAGCAAACAACTTTAGGATTACTAAATCTATGCTATGGAATCCCAGAGTAAAGAATTTAATATATCCCTTCATTGCCATTTAGATGTAATCTGGATTTATCACTAAAGGAGGAATTTAGAAAAGACACTCAGGAATTGTTTTCACACTCCACATCATGTAAGCATATTATACGATAGCTTCAAATATGAACTGGACAGAAGCTGGATTCTTAGCTGTTTATCCCTCTGAATATAACACATTAAAATTAACATTAGAATTTAATTATCCTAATATTAATAATTAAGACAGATTATTGTCCTCCAGATGTTTTGTATGGCAATTCCAGTTTGTTGGCAGTTTACTATGTTGATTGTTTGCATTAAGTTCCCATACTATTGTCTTACAGTCACATTTTAATAGATGAGCAACTTATAAAATTATTCAGATTCAATTTATAAAAGTTTTCAGATTCAACATAAAAATACACATAATACAGACTTCTGCATTTTCATTGCACGTTGACCAAAAATGAGACAATATAGCAGAAAAAAAATTAATTTGGGATGGGGAAATTTGTTTTATACAAATAAGCATGTCATCAAAATAATACTTATGAATTAAAAAATGGGTAGGATTCATAATTAAATAAATTTTTGGGGTAATATAGCAGAACAAACCTGCAGACTCTAGTTTCCTGTGAAGGTTTTTCTAAATCTGTAGTAGTTTTATTTGTCTTGTGTGGTGAAACCAAAGCAGTTTTTGAAGAGTCTGGAAGTAACACAACCATCTTTTCTTCCAAGCATTCTTTAGAATATGATGGTTTACTGCTGTTACCTTCTGTATTATTTGAATTAATAGGTTCATTTGCTGAAGGGACTGACACTTGTACTTCATTTCCTGAATATAAAAAGATAACAGTTTATCTTTATTAAGACATCCCTGCATTTAAAACAAATCAAATGAAATTATTAAAATGTTACTTGACTATTCAAAAGCATAGTTCTGCTTGCACAGCAGCAGGGAGAAATAACAGACATAACCTTTTTTCAGATTTTGAATGTTGCTAATAATATTTCAGGCTTTGCATAATTATTTTCTCTCCAGTGTCAAAACAGCAAGAAACTTTGCTGTGATTCAATGAGACCAGACTGGGCTACAGAGACTAAAAAAAGCCTTTCATCTTTAGAGATTGGGAAAAAGAAGATCCCGCTAGTTCTTCTTTTCAGCATATTCTCTTCAGCAGGCAATATGCTGATTCTGTAAACTGCTTAGAGGGGGCTGTAAAGCACTATAGGCTATCCACTTTCATTTTATGTGATAATATTGACCATACCTTGGATATCAGTAGGTAACTGAAACACTGGATCTCTCATAGCAAGTAAAGTCATGGCTGCTTCAGTACTTCCATCATTAATTCCTAAAAAAGTTTCCAAATAAATAGGCTTACAAATCAACAAACTTTATTATATTAACAGATCAACAATCTTTATATTATATTATTGAAAATATCATTATATTTTCAATGGAATTTACTTTCAGATAAGCATATATAGAATTACAATCTTAGCGATTAATGCTTGAATCGTTGGAAGGATTTAGGAACCTCCTCTCTCTACATGCATGCACGCACACACAAACGTACACACATACACACTAAAAGCTATAATTTAATTTAACAAATCTCCATTCAGTGGTTAACTAGATATTTTGGACAATGTACCTGTTTCTTTTGTTTGTTCTTCTTGTGTAATATCCTTTTGAAAGAGAAAACAAAAGAAATCAATTACTACATTTCTGGACTACATTTTAAAATAAATTAAATAAACCATCTTTGATTTTTCATTTACAGTAATGGATATAATTCTAAATCTTTATACTAAAAACAGTCCCTAACAGATTTATTTTGTGGTATTACTGTCAAATAATATAGCAGTAACAATGGACTCAATTTACCATAAATTCAAGTACATCCGTCCCAGTATTTCTGACAACTTTGTGTTCAACACTATTTACTGAAGATTACTCAACAACAATATTTATAAGCAATCAGTTCCAACACCAATAAAACTCTATCTCACTATTTTAAAAAAATCAGGTGTAGTTGACAAGAAACAAATTCTTGTCTTCTTTTAATTATTGTAATTAAAGCACACTGTTTTGAAATTTTTATACCACTTTGCCTAATATCCAGGCATTAATGACTGGATTAATCAAAAATACATGTTAGGGGTCAATAGCAAACTATGATAATACATTGATAAAGAAGTAAAGCTAATAAAATATCATTATTTTTCCATCAGTAGTTTTATTACAAAGAATAATGCTATAACCAAACTAAGGTTTACCTAGAATGGGAGACTGAATGAATCCAATACAACTCTAGCACCTCTTTTAATAATAGTAGGAACGGACCATAATTTCCTATTTTCTTTTAAGTACATTATAACTAATGTTAGGAAAATGAATGAAAGTTCTGCTTTCTGTGTAATTGAACCTTGTTCAATCAGTCAGCCGATCAATAACAGCAAGTAAATGCCAGCAGCAATTGCAAGATGAGAAATTAAACAGGACAACTTGCTTACAATAATAAACTGTTACAAAGATTCAGTGGATCAACTTTTTTGTGGGTAATCCTCAATTTACAATGGCAATTGGGATTGGTTGCAATTGTAACCCAAAAATGTGCAGGCTGTTAAATAGGAAGGGTCAGAAGCCTCAGGTAAAGAACTGGAGGGTCAGAAGCCTCAGGTAAAGCTACAGGGGAGTGGGGAAATGTCTAAGGAGGATGGGGAAGCTGGGGGAGGCTTTGGGAGTTCAAATACAGTCTATGTCAGGAGTCTCCGACCTGTTCAGAACTGGGCCACGCAAGTGGCGGGCAAGTGTGCAAGTGCACGCAGCTCCATTTGCATGAGAGGTGGGTGCACGCACTCACCACTTCTGTAAACGGAGCTGTGCATGCATCCCCTCTCCCATCCCACCGGTTGACAAATCTGAAAAGATTGGAAACCCCTGGTCTATGTGAAGTTAGGGGAGTGGGTCCTGTGGCATGAGTACAGGAAAGCCAGGGGGATTTATCAGAGTGACTTACAACCTTCCCTGTCAGTTTTCCCACTGACTTTGCTTGTGGGAAGCTGGCAGGGAAGGTCAGAAACGACAATCATGTGACTGAGGGAGATTGCAATAATCATAAGTGCAAGGTGTTACCAAATGCCCAAATCACAATCACATGACCATGACGGCACTGTGCTGGCCAGAACTTTTGAGGGCCAATCATTGAACTATTCGTTCAATGCCACTGCAACTTCTAATAGTTGCTGAATGAGTAGTCAGTAAGCAGGGACAGCAGTGAAGCTCACTCTGCCTTAGACATATTTATGTTTCATCATAAAAGAAAACTTTGCACACTTACAACTGGTGAGAAATACAATTTGCTATCATCTTGCATCACAGGCTGAATAGACAGATTTAGATCATGAGAGATACACGGCTCGTCTGCAATATTTTCATATATCTCCAACTGTCATGGAGAAAAACAACGATTATTTTAATTGTTCAAAAGTCTCTAGTTGATTCTCTTTTCATATACTATGATCTTATACATTGAAATGAAAGCACAAAGTATAAAACATAAAATCCAAGTTTACTCAAAATACACTTATGCTGACAATTACATTTCCCAGCTTAATTATTTAAGTTAAGGCTGCTTCCGTATTAAAATGCATTGGCAATTATAATAATTTTACAGGGCAACAGTTATCCTCTAATAATTTGCACACATTTTATTTTCCTTTTGTCAAATCAAATCAAATCAAATTTTATTTGTCACATACACAGTCATCTATGTTCTTAAAAGAGATAATTTGTTTAACCAATAGCCTGGGAGAGAAAGACGATTCTTCAAAAGTGTGAAGTTCCTTCATGCATCACTCCCTTTTCTTGGCAAAAATTCAGTTCTATTCATCAACTCTCCTCCTTTCTGTATTTGATTTGGTCACTCATTCTAAAGGCAAAGTAAAGTTGCCTTGAACTGTGAGATGGGCAGCAAATAAATGTGATAAATAAAAATAAATCCAACCATGAATGTGTAGAGTTCATACAAAGATGTTTCTAAGATCCATTTTGTCCCCATTATTGTATTTACTTATCCTGGAATACACAAAATTATCATTTGGGGAACTGCCTTCCCTCTACATATTATTCTATTGCGTCTCAGTTTGAAAAGGCACATATTTCTATCTGAGTATATAAAATTGCACACTCTTATCTAAAAGGCATTGTTAACATTTATGTATGCCCATATAATGACACAATTAATGAACTGGGGAAAGAAGTGCATAGATATAAGCAGTTATTAATGTTTTAGTCATAATGACTAAACCATTAGTGTTCACAAACACATTTACATCTTTTGTGTATTTTAAGTAGCTCTAATAATCTTGTTTTTAAAGGGGTTATTGGTAGGAAGTCAGCCAGCAATTCCTGGCTGGTCTTCAGAAAGTTTGGCTCTCTAGCCTTGAGGAAGATTGTCTACCTAATTTTCTAGCTGAGTTTCATATTAGTTGGGCATGCCTGTCATCAGTTGAAAGGGAAAGGTGTGTGAAAGAAGGCTCGGCCTCTTGGGAAGAGAGGGAAGAGGCCTGCACGCTGCTGGGCCTTCTGGGCATGGGTAGTAGAAGGGAGTGGAAATAGAGAAGGCCCACAGGCTGTCTTACAATCCACAGCAAGCTTCTGCATGTCTGTAGGTGCTGAGTGGATGCTTTCCTACGTAGTCAATTAATGACCGCAAAGGAGAGATTTAAGATTGTTGTTGGTGACTGAGGCAATGGGGCGAATGTCTTGCTTAACAATCATAATTTACAACCAAAACTGCAGGCTCAACTTTTCAACAACTTTTAACTAAAATTTAGCTGAGAAAGGACTTATCAGGTTTCACCTGACTCAAAAAAGGAATCCATGGCACAAAAAGACTAATGAGATGCATTAACTGAACATTTTTGGTTGGTATTTCTGATATACCTCTTCCATTGTTTCTTCAATGTGCATAGGAACGGGATTCGGAGATCGAAGCCCTTTAGGAACAAACACAGGTGCTTTGTTTACTTCTTCTGGTGAAAAAATTTCTACTTCATATTCTGATTCAGGTTCATCCTCCTCTTCCTCATCCTCCTCTTGTGAAGAAGCTCTAAGGGTTACCAAATTAACTTTAGAATTCCCATTTCTTGATTTTTTACGAGGGGCTGGTTTTAAATTTCTCCCTTTGATGACATGTTGTTTAACTTTTTGTTGGTGTTTCATTTTTCTATGATGGTCGTTTTCACATTCAGAAGTGGAAGATGTTTTTGAATCAGACTTTTTGTTCCTCTGCTTTAATGTTCTTCCTGGTTGCTTCCTAGATCATAAAGAGATACTTTAATTAATAGGACTAACAGAAAAGGAACAAAAGCAAATGGTTCTAAAGTAAATTTTAAAACATCAAAAATACCAGATAATAGGTATCTAGATTTTCTTTTAGGCATTTGAGTAGCTAAAATAGATTTTTAAGAATTCTTATGTATAAATATATTCTGCTATTTCAAATTAAAAGAAATATTGTAGGCCATGCTCTCATCTAAGAATAATTTCTCAGAAGAATACATTCAAACAAAGTCTTATGCACTTGCTGAGCAAAACGGAAACAGGGCCAATGACAAAATAAATTCATTGGCCTGGGACTGTCTACCAGAAACTCTGGTCTAGACTGACAAATGCAACTACCTAATTAACATAAACAAGCACAGGTACGGGGTTAAATATTTGAAGGTGTAAGTGATGCACACTGGAGCAAAAATCTCTAACTTCACACACACTAGTCTGAGCTCTCAGAATCCAACTACAGAAAACAGAGTGCAGTGCTAGGTTAAGCTAGATGAAGTTGTTCTCAGTGAGTAGCAATTCTGAAAAGGACATAAGGATTGTTAAGAAACTGCTAATGTAGTATGTCCTATGTGTTACTCCAGTAGTTGGAATGCTAGGTGCTGTTCAAATGTGGAATACCACATTTGAAAAGCAATTCAATAGATCTGGAAAAAAGTACAGAAGAGAACAACCAAAACACTTGGGGGAAGTTCAAGTGCAAACCTTCTGGGGGAAAAAAAGCTAAAATATATGGAATTGCTTAGCTCAAAGGAAAGGTAACTAGAAGGATGTGGAACATAATCAAAACATATTAAAATATCTGGCACAGAGAAAATGGATAAGGAGAGTCTTTAGAGCAGGCTATTTTTTAAACCCATAATTGACTATAATTAACCTGTAACATTTGTTATGAAAGGTCATGGTGATGGCCACTAATTTGGGTGTTTTTAAAAGATATTTGATATATTAATGGAGGAGAGGGATATCAAATACTATTTGCCTTGAAATTTCAACATAATGTTTGGGTTGAGGGCAAAATGCCTATGTATATTGGTTGCAGAAAAATAATGGCAGGAGAATAGTATGCCTCCATCTCCAGCTTGTAAGTACCACAGAAGCATGCACAGTCATTCTGAATAGAAGCATCCACCGTCATTCTGAAGTCAGTTAGCACCAAAATCAAATGCAATGTACTTAAGTAACAATATATACAGATACTTGTCTTGGGCTAAGATGGACTTTTGATCCAGAAGAGCTATTCTTATGTTCTTAAGGTGGAGATATATTCAGGTGTTTGTAAGCATTTGATGAATAGCTACAATGAGTAATTCCTGAATTAAGCCTTTACCATACCTAGACTTGCTTTGATCAGGTTTGATAAGAATCAGCTGAGTAAGAACAGATGAATTACAACAGCAGTATAAAACTTTGAGAGGTATTTAGGCTTGAAAGCAATGTTTACTGTTTGCCTTTGTGCTGTGAAACCTAACAACTCTCACTTGTCCCCCATATTTTCTGGGTCAACTTTTGCTCTCTTTCAGCTTTCACAGGACTTGTTTTGAATTTTCTATTGCTCTTCTTACAGTCTTTCTGACTATAGGACATCTTCCTTAAAATCTGATCCTGAATGCTTTAGAGCCCTCTCATCCCCACACAAGACATAACACTACTCAAAGTGTAGGTTTACCCTTTTAAGTTTTCTACTTCTTTCTCTTGGACAAAAAGCATCTTAGGGATTTCTTTTATAATTGGAGTTTCGTCCTCTGAAGGCTGGTCTGATGAACCACGTTTCCCAGAGTGCCTACTCCTTGTTGAAGATACTAATTCGATGCTTTCTGTACATTTTTTTTCTTTCCTTGATTCAGAAGTTGATGCAGATTCCATCAAATGTACCGGGCTGCCCTGGAAAGAGTAGAAACACATGCCATGTTGATTGGGGCACTTTTATATAAAGATGTCAAATGTGACATGTTTGTCATGATGTCACTACAGAAATGACATAACTGTGCCATGATGTCCTAAGATTGGAAATAAGCACATAAGGTATATGGGATGTCCTCTTGCCTTATTTGACCTTGTGAACACCTACAAATTCCATACAGGTGGCTCTCGACTCACAACAGTTCATTTAATGACCGTTCAAAGTTACAACAGCACTGAAAAGAAGTGACTTATGACCATTTTTTCACACTTATGCATTGCAGAATCCTCATGGTCACATGACCAAGATTTGGATGCGTGGCTACTGGTTCGTATTTATGACTGGCAGAGACCCCCTGATCACTTGATCCCCTTTTGTGACCTTCTGACAAGCAAAGTCAATGGGGAAGCCAGATTCACTTAATAACCAGGTTATTAACTTAACAATGCCAGTGATTCACTTAACAACTGGGGAAAAACTCACTTAACAAATGTCTCATTTAGCAATATAAATGTTGGGCTCAATTATGGTCATAAGTCTAGGACTCCCCGTATATATTTTTTTTCCAAATATTTTTAAGGAGCCTCACTGGAACTTTTCAGTGGGCTGCATTGCATAGCATATTACCTCCTACTGACTCCCCCTGCAACTTTACAACCCTTAAAATCAATTGCAGTAAGGAAGGCTGCATCTATATATAAGGGAGAGTTATTAGTAAAAGGAAATCAAAAAAACAGAAGTGCTTTCCACTAACACCAGAAAATCAGTATAATCCAGTATGTATTTTACTTAAATATACTCCATGCACTATGCATATTAGTACTTAAATACATTTTTATAATGTAGTACTCATAAAAACATTAAAAAAGTGATGATTTATGATGATTAATCAATGCTTACCATTAACTGAGCTGTTTTTCCAAATTTGCTGCCATATGAGGTATCACTTTCTACATCTCTTCCTGTATCTCCTTTGCTGTCTCCTCTTTCTAAGGAGGATTCTGTGTTTTTAGGAACTTGTGCCACATTTGGCTTTACCTTCTGCAGATGATCTATCATGAACAGGGTTGTATTTTTGTTTTCTGAATGATTTATTTCTTGAGGATCAAAAGTATCACTAAAAACAAAAGTAACCAAAACTATTGAGATCATACCAGTTTTGAAACTGAAAACATACTTGCAACTATTTGTTGTCCAAATCATACTTATTTTTTCAAAAACCCAGAACCAGTCAAGTTCATTGTTGATTCAAAAAAGACAAACAAGGAAAAAGCAAGAAAAATGTGGATTTGAACATTAATGAAAGTATTATGCCATATATAGAAAATAAAAATTATATAGACTAGGATCTCAGGAGAGTTTATTTATTTATTTATTGAAAATTGTATTACCTTCCAAGAACATCCAAATTTTTTCTTTTAATGTCATCTTGGTTTTTCAGAAGACCACATTCCAATGATTTCTCAGAAGGATATTTCTTCTCATCAATCCATCTTTTTGATGAGTTTTCAATAGATTCTGATCCTTCTCTCCTATTTAAATTATCTGGGGATTCTTGGACAATGTCTTCATCCTTTATGTTGAAGAAAATTTGTGCATGACAGTTATTTATTAGAATACAGCTAAAACACTTTTGCATTAAAATTCAGAATTTAGAATACTAACATTTCCTATTTTGATAGTGGACATGATTTCTCAGTTCATATCCTATGTAAATTGGTAAGATTACTTAGTGATATCTAATTTTTTTTTTAAATGTAAGAATATTTTAATTGAAACTCAAACATTAACTGCATGATTTCTTTTTATAAGATGTGGGACATCTATGGTTGCCTCTGGGAATCAAAATAATTTATGGTTTAGTGAAACTTAAACAACTGTGGCCTCTATACAGGCTCACAATTCCACTATCCCATAACTACGAGGAGCACAAAAGCTTTCATCTCATCTTCTGATGAACTATGTTTAGCATTATTGGCTGAACCAGGGAAGATTTTCCAATCTTTACTATAGTTAATTCCAAATGAACCACTTTAATCCATGCTTTATATTTTATTTTATAATAAATAAAAAATACCTTAAATATATCAAATATTTAATAAAGATTAGATAAAACTATATGCTGTTTTTATTCATAAACATGTATACATACATTATACACAACACACTCACACACTATTAAAACTCTAGCAGCTGCCTTTTCAATATACCTGCTTCTTCATCAGATAAGATGGAAAATGATAGGACATGATATAAATAAATATTTGTTAAATAGTGCTTTAAAGTTTCAATAAACTGACTAGGTAGCTAACCTGTGAAGTTAGAGATAGATCATCTTTCTTGCTAATCTCCTTTACTTTTTTCACAATTGGAACACTAATATCTTCTGGCACAGGTACTTCCTTTTTACAGTTGATCCTTCCAACATTAAATTTGGCTCTCTGGAATCGCCCTCTTACCAACTGAGCAGGCTTGATTGCAGATGACTTATCTCCTTGGAAATTGGACTTTTCTCTATCAACCAAAGATATAAAGTACCAAGTGAGTTAACAGATATTTAAAACAGGCTTTTGTGTGTTGATGTAAAATTAATTATTGAGAATTTTTTCTTCTGCTTGCCTGCTTGTTAAATGTTAATTAGAAACTCTCCTTCAAAATAACTGAAGATGAACTGTATTTCTGCTTTTCCATGGGACTTTAGGGCCCAATGCCATTCACTGCATTTGTTATATTTTAATGTATATTCTTATTGTGTGAGCTACCAAGATTACTATGATTGTAGCAGGACAGTAGCTTGATAAATAAATCGTTGCTTTACAGCATGCTATGTTATAGGATATGATCAAATTAGGTGCTAAAAACAAGGTGAGTTTTTATGGTTGGTGAATAATTAATTATGAACACTTGCCTACAATATTTTATTCCGAAATAATGAAATATATTTTTTCTTCAGCTATTACCCTGGGAAATATTAAATAAGATATCCCACCAAATAAAATACAAACATTCCCTGATTGCCTTTCTCAAAGAGAAAGAATAGCTGATCCAAGAAACTAAATCCAAAACTGAAAGGTAACTTTCAAATTGCCAAACTAGTGTATGTGTAAGAATGTAAGAAATTAACAAATCCTAAAACTTTTATCAGTCTGGCATATGACTCATATGCATAGTTCCACAACCTCATCTCCTAAAATATGCCCCTTTTTCTGTTTTCCTTCTCCATGTGTTTATTTCTAATGGCTAAAGGGTTCCTAACACTTTCTACTCCAGCGCTCCTGTAAATTGTTCATGAAGGTCCGAAAAGGAAAGAAAAAAAATCTGCACATGAAAACATCACATGGTTGGGAAGCAAGGGGAAGAGCACCATATTTTTAAAAAGTGTAAGTTCATAAAAGCAACACCTACTTATTTTAATTATTTAGGTTTATTTAGCATAGATCATAAAACAAAAGTCACATTTGACAACATACCTGAGATGTAGATTGGAGCTATTCTGACAAGTACTAGGCACTAGAGAGTCTTTCTGAATTATTTTCTCGGAGTCTTCTAGTCTACTCTCCAAGTTTTCAGCAGATAAAATTTTATTGTTGATCTGAGTCTGAAAGTTAACGAGTTTCAATCTTAAATTGAGAAATAGTTTCAGCAGTGATATGCTGAATATCAAGAAATAATTGTGGCAATACAGAAACCCCATTTATATTGAATTCCAAACATTCAAGAATTCTACATAAAATAAAAAACAACCCAAACAAAATTTTCTTTGATTTAATACCATTGATGGAGTTTTGGTGGGTTCAGATTTTTGCAGTTCCAGATTTCCAGTGGTTGTTAATGTTAATCCATTTCCTTCCAAGGATCTCTTTTCTTTCCTTCCAATTATTCCTCCGATGTTAGGTTTAGGTCTCTGGAACCTGCCTCTGAGAAATGGTGTTGATTGAGTATCACCATGCTTGCTTTCTTCCCGTGACCTCTGTTTGCTAGAGGAAAATCAAAATGAACAGACATGGCAGTTAACCAAAAGTATTACTGACAGAATTTCTAACAGATAATATCCATATGATCACTAAACAGGATAAGGAAATGTAAGGAAACATATGTCTATTTTTGTAATGGTTTTTAAGTGGTATGCTGATATCTAATAGAGTAGTAAACTTTATTTATTTTCTAGTTGTTACTGAACTTAATTCCTCATCTAATCTTCAGTTTGGATTTAAACAAAGTACATGCAATAGGGCTGATGCTTTGAAAATGCTTTAGAAAAAAATGTTTCGGAATTTGTGGAAGCACAACATCTAATTAGATTCAGTAAGCAATCTGACTCTGTTCAGATTTGATGCAACCCTAAAAACATGCTACTCTTGTAAGAGTTATATTCAAATCAAACCAAACCTTTATTATGACCTTTGTGCCAGAGAGAACAATAAATATGCACAGACCTGTAATTATTGATAAACTTTGAAATGTAATAAAATTACATAAAATATGTATAGTAACAGGAGTGCAAATAACAGTGGCAATCACCAAAATTTGTACTAACCGTCCGTTGTAGATAGGACAGATACAAGTGATCTGAATCAGAAACACACACAAAAGTAGGTGTGGGGTTATCTAATGGCTTAAGTCTTGCCTTTTACTCTTATCAATTTCACTCACCATAAAAAAAAAAAGGGTGGGGTAGCATTAGGGTTACGCCTTGCCCTTTCGAACGATGTTCTGACCCCCCCCCCTTTTATAAATCTGGCTGAAGTAAATTGAAAATCTAAGAATTGTCTACAAAATAAGTTTATATCAAGAGTCATAAAAACCACAGTATCCTTACCCAATTAATTCTTTTTTCTGGGTATCAGGTTCCAGTGAAATCTCATTCAATGCATCATTCTTAAGTCCTGGAAGATTCTGAAGAGACAGGTGAGTTTCATTTGTTGCAACCTCCTCTTGAGCATTGGTAGGACATTCCTCCAAAGATGGCAGGGTTTTAGATTTTGCTGCTTCCTAAAATATGTCAAATTATTCAAGAATCAATGCATGATGCAAGCACTTATAATTCTGAAATTACAATGTAGTGTAACATACAAGAAACAAATCTTAGAAAGAACAATTAGAAAATAATTTTCAGTTCTCCAGACATATGTAACATCTGACATTAAAATAACCTGGCTGACACCAAAGTGATAGGTAGGTGGGACTTTGCACAGATCCATGGTGTGCATCAGTTTGTTCATACATCATCACCATTTTACAAAATGTTACCAGTTGGCTTCCAGTTGCACTGACCTGTCATCTATCAAGCCCTCATGAGTTAGGCCCTAGATCAGGGGTGGGGAACCTTGGCTCCTTCATGACTCATGGACTTCAACTCCCAGAATTCCTGAGCCACCCATGCTGGATGAGGAATTCTGGGAGTTGAAGTCCACGAGTCATGAAGGAGCCAAGGTTTCCCACCCCTGCCCTAGATACTAACAGAATTGCCTCTCTCTGATTATTTCTGATTTTCCTATATGAACTGGCAGGGTGGCATGCTCTATGTCCAATCAACCAAGCAATGTATCCTATGGGCCCTCAGAACCATGTGTCTTTTGCTGCTGGTTCTGAACTTTTGGACATTCTTGCTGAGGTTTACATAATCCCAATCTGCTGTCTTTTAAGAAAGCTTTAAAAAATCTGGCTTTTCTGATAAGCCTTGGACCAGGGTATTTTGTGAAATGCGCGCGCGCGCACACACACACACACTTACAAATCCATAAATTTAAATACTCTGACATATCCTTAAATTGTTCCAATTGGATGGCTTATAAATTTAAGAAAATAAATAAAACAAGTCTCATTAACTACAAGCAAGCAAAATACGAAGTTAAAATAATCTTACACTTAGATTAGAGGTCTCACTGCATTCATTTTCACCGTTTTTGGCAGTATCCAATTGGGGTAGTACTGTGTTTAATAATTCCTCTTGGTCTGATGCATTCTCTAAGTTCTTTTTACATCTTGATTGCAAATTCTCCAATTTCTGCTGCATTTCAACAATATTGTCTTTTTTTTCTTCCTGAAGGCTGGAATCTCTGATTAATGAAAAAAAACAACCAACCCCTGAGTACTATAATTTAGAAAAACACAATTTTTGTGTTCATGAAGATTTTAGACTTTGATATATTTAAAAAATATAAACATTTAGATAGTTTATTTATTTATTTATAAATAAGTAGGAGTTCCCATTAGAATATCTAATTTATTAAAAAGAATTATGATAATTTTCAGACAGACAAAAGTTGCAATTAATTTGTTAAGATCCTAATAAATCTATAAAATGTTTCCATGTACTGTAACCTGTAACTAATACTGAGACTCTGGAGGCCAAACACTGCTAAAGCATATTTGGTTAAGAAAATATCCAACTTGAAGCGTGGAATTTTATGTCATTCTCATATAGCCTGAGGTTGAGCTTTTGATTCAAAGTTGCATTAAACTGTACTTTTGAATGCAACAAAAATGAGTAATTGTTATATTTGTAATTGGAGAATTAACAAATTTCTTAATATTAAATATAAATCAAATGTAGTTTTCATTCTGACAGATTCCACTACTTAACAGTGAACCTCTGTAACACTTTTAGAGTGTGTCTCTCTCAGTAAGCCATCCAAAGTTAACTGTAGCCTTCAGATGATAAAAAATGATGTGCTCTTCAGGTAAATCTAGAAGGACTCCTATCTTGGAGCTTCTGCTACTTGGAATAACATTTATCCTAGCTTAGAAACATAATTGGATTTGAAGTGGAATAGGGGATTGTTAGTAATATATTTTATCCAATCTGAATCTTTTGGTACCTGAAATATTATGTAGAGCATTTCCATTATTTAAGCTCATCATTAGACACTCTATGGCCAACATGGATAAATTAATTCATGCATTATAATAAGGGTAGGCCTCCTTTTTTTTGTTGGGTTGCAATTCCCATTTACCATTATGTGAGGTTGATGGGAGCTGAAATACAACATTGAGAGTGTTAAGAACTGAAAATCACAAGTGAGAACCAGCAAGTCCTGCTCTAGAAAGAAGTAGTATGTAATTGTCACAACTGTGTCCAAATGCCATTAAGAGGCCAGTCATGTATCCATTAACTCAGAGAGGTAGGAAGAAAATACTGTGAAATTAAACTGCAGCACCATCTGTGGTAAAATCAAGATGGCAAGTGCAAACATATGGTAGAATCCAGGCCTCTGTTATAAGTAGGCAAAACTGTACACATTAAAAAGGGACAGTGTTTGGATTGTATTATTGCACCTATCACTAACTGTTTTGATCTCCCTGCTGCAGATTCCTCTGTGCTAGCATAGATAATATACAAAATATGCCTACAGTTTCTGCACTGCCCTGGATGATCCATTATTGGCTTAAAGTTATTTTGTTGAGGCAATGAAACATGTAGCTAGCTGAGTCATGTAATCTTGCACAAAATTAAACCAAAAACAGAATAAGGATTTATGTGTATAGAGGTATGAGCCTGACATAGAGAGCCCCTGGTTCCCAGCCCTTTGCTATATGTGCTATGTCATAAAGATTATGAAATTTCCATGAGAAAAAGGTGTTTTTATCTGTTTATTCTCCATTTTTAAAATAAAATACGCTTACCTGCTGGCAGAATTTACCACATCCTTTGTAATATCAAGTGACAAAGAGGCATTTGGTAGTGTATAACTTTCAGAGTCTATTGGCTTCTTCACAGGAGATTGGTTTGAATGCGCTCCTCCTACTTTCTCATTGCTGACAACTGTTCTTTTTTCTAATGCCTCACACTGTGGTGAGTCAGTTTCATGAGCTGTTGCATCCTAGAAAAAGATTAAATCTCTGAGATATAAAAGTTTATAGAGAAAAATGATCAGCTAGAATAAGGCTAGTATGCCCAGAGGGAAATGCAAAGTTTTAAAAATCATTAATTCACATATTAGGTTATACAAGTACTGCATTTTTTTTTAAAAAGGACAATGAAATAGAAGCAAAAGAAAAAAGAAAAATCCTTATCAGAGGTGTTCAGATTCTCAAATTATTGTTGTACCGAATTGTGCTGGTGGTAAGGAGTTCTTCTATATATGAAATTAATACAGTTCAAAAATACTGTATATGCAACCATAGTAATGCTGACAGAAAGAAATCCAATATGCATGAATGAAGTTTTATATTCACTGCAAAAGTAGAGTAGGATTGTCAGCACATATTAAGGCCATCTTTTATTCAATTTAAACTGTTCCCCAGGATTCTAAATTCTAGGTTGTAGTAATCAAGAGTTGGATCAATCTATAGAAGTTGCTTTTAGTGTATCAGAATATGCTTCACAAACCAGATAGTCCTTGACTTATAACCATTCATTTAGTGACCATTTGAAGTTACAATGGCACTGAAAAAAGAGACTTATGGCTGTTTTTCACACTTCATGAACATTGCTGCTGGAATGAGACAATTCACCATGCCAATTCACCACAGCCAACTCACTGAGCCCAATTTGCCACAGTACAATTGAACAAATACAAAAGTTAAACTAATTTCAATGGAACCATGGCCAATAATAATAATAAAATAAAAACATCAATCCAGAAAAAGTTACAATAATTTTGATGGATATGTGATTGCCAATGAAAGTAATTGAATAAAATGATTAATAAAGTGTTGAATTGTCCTGCGGCGATTGTCTCAGTGAGTTGGCCATGGTGAGTTAGCCACAATGAATTGGATGTTACGAGTTGTCTAGGGTCTCTCAGCATCCCCACGGTCATATGACCAAAATTGGAGCACTTGCAACTGACATCTATTTATGACAGTTACACTGTCCCGGGATAATTTTGAACACTATTTGTAACCTTCTCAGCCGGCTTCCAACAAACAAAGTCAATGGGGGAATCAGATTTGCCCCATGATTCATCTAACACCCGCCTGATTCACTTAACAACTATGGCAAAAAGGTTTTAAAATGGGGCAAAACTCATTTAACAACTGCCTTGTTTAACAATGCAAAACTTTGATTCAATTGTGGTCATAAGTCAAGGACTACCTGTAATAGGTATATAAGTAGAACAGACTGGTTTATTAGAGTAGACTAAACCATCATTGTATAGCATATGCCTTAGATACAGAGAAACCATACCAAGGCTTAAGAAGAAATCCAAATTAATTCAGTGAAGGCACTGGTATCTTAATCAATACATATTTCACGGAAGAAAATTTTCATACATTGATATCTACCATATTTTTCAGACTATAAGACACACTTTTTCCCCCAAAAAAGTGAGTGGAAATGTCTGTGTGTCTTAGAGACCAAATACAGACCTGTTTTTGGCCTCCTGAACCTCCACGCATCCCACTTTTACCCTCCCTGGCCCCCAGAAGCACTCTGCAGGCCCAAAACAGGCCCATTTTTGGTGGGATGCACAGAGGTTTTGGGAGGCCAAAAACTGGCCTGTTTTTATTTTATTTATTTATTTTA
>JAEANM010005908.1:0-19095 GCA_017656035.1 Myanophis thanlyinensis
TAAGATGTTTGGATTTCGACTCCCAGAATTCCCCAGCCAGCGAATGCTGGCTGGGGAATTCTGGGAGTCGAAGTCCAAACATCTTAACGTCGCCAAGGTTGAGAAACACCTCTCTAGAGTGTATCTGTAATTTGTGTGGAGAGGATTATCGTGACTATCCAATCCACTGTGACGGGATGGTGCAAAGCGGGGCCTTACACAGAAACCTTTCAGAACATGAGGAAGAAAACAGATTCGGTAGGAGCAAGGGAGGGAAATGCCCCCTTCCATCATTGCCCCTTCATAGAGAACTCCATTCTACTTGCCCCCTACCCCACCAGACATGCAAGCCCCAAGGTGGAACCTAGAAGCCATCTAGGACTGGTTCAAGTGCCTACATTTTAATGCTCCAGTCCTTTCACTGAGTTACGGAAAGTGGCATTCGTAATGGAGACTCCCACCACCCCACACACACACATCTATGGATCAGGGGCAGGCTGAGCAATGGCACTCTGCCTACTTCACTTCGAGACGACCCCCACCCCATCCCTCCTTCCTAGCAGACACCAAAGCTTTAGAGGCCACGGATCAGACTTCCTTGAACCCCGAGCCAAGATTGGGGTGCCAGAGTTCGGCTCCAAGTCCTCCGTGAGGGCCAGGTGGACAGCTGATGAACTGGTCAGTCCATGTTGGCTTCTGGACAATCTTCCTCCAAGGGCTGGCGCCATCCGCCATGATTCTAAAAGCATTCGTCACGTTTCCTCTTCCTTGTTGCCAAACTCTCAAGATTTCAAAGGAATCTCACTTGAGGCAGAGGAATCTATCCCAGATGACATCCTGGAAGGGATTTGCATGGGAAAGCAGACATCTTGTCACGACCGAATGTGACCAATGAGTTGCAAGGGAGAGCTCATCAGAAAACCCAAGAAAACATCAGTATCTTCAAATGAAATGCTTCAACCGCGGACAAATGGATTTGTAAAACCTAGCCATACGTTGGCCTGAAGACAGGGTTGGAGAACTACAGCCATTTTATGACTTGTGGGTTTCAACTCCCAGAATTCCTGAGGCAAGAATTCTGGGAGTTGAAGTCCACAAGTTATAAAAGGGCCTCAGTTTCCCCACCTCTGGCCTAAGACAATGGCCAACTTTTACCACTTAGAAAGCGATGGGAACTTATAGTATGTCACTAATGGAGTGGTTATCCAACAGACTTAAATGATTGAATGGTAGTTCTTTTTCCCAGAGAATTCACAGAAATTATAGTCCTATGAGGGATTTTTAATGGAATTCTCTTCACCCTCATACTATATGTCCCAGGTTTCTCTGAGGGAGTATTCACATCTTTTCTTGTAAGTTACCTTTGTACTGTATTCTGTGAGATATGAAGAAGACATTTCAATCTTCTCCAGAATGGAAAGACAACAAAAAAAAATTGGACAACCAACACTAATCTTCAGTTCTTTGCACCTTGATACATTTCTCCGAACTTCCAAGAGGAATGCATATCCTATTCCATGTACGTGAACAAATATTCCAACATATAAACAGATTTGTTTCCTAACTTTCAAAGTGAACCTGTTGCCATGTACAAAGGAGATCCACTTCTAGAATTAAGTGATTTTTAATTTTATTTTTTCCGGGATGGGAGAAGTAGCTTTTTTTCTTAATGTGTCCCAACAGGCTCGAGATGTTCCAGATCTTTCCAAACAATGTCCGAAGGAACATATGTAATAGATTTTTTTTTTAACAGAGAAGAAACTATAATACCCCCTTGCTCTTTTACTGCAGCATTTGCCCTGGATTTTGGCAGAAACCAATTACTCCTGTGGCTCTACAGTCCTCTCTCAGGTGGATCTTCTGTTCCAGAATCTTCCATCTTCAGTACAACATTGTAGTTATAAAAACTACAACCTCTGTGCTCTCCTGTCTCCGTTGTGCATCTTAACCTTCATGCAATTTGGCTCCAGCACCTACCTGGGTTACCCATCTGGGGCTTGCGTTCACATATGCAAAATTTCCTTCTGACCTGCTGCCTTGGACGAAGGGCAGCGAAAGACTTTCCGAGATAACCCCCACCCCACCTTGAATCCGGCATTACGGGAAGGGGGAGTTTCCAGCGGCATTTGTTTACACCTCTGCACCTTTATAAATAAGAATAGGTGATGCCATGTTTCAGCCCATAGGTGGGAATTGGGCAGAAGAAATTAATATCCATTACAGGCCCTCCGTCCCAGAAGGCCCACCTCCTCAGATGTCTCCAAGCAAGGACTGTATCACGGAGACAAGGAGGGGCTTCATATGGGAAGTTGATGGGATTTGGTTTTTTTAAGTGAAACTAAAAGAGAAAAAAAACCCTGCAATTGATAAAGAGGCAATGTTTTAAGGGGGGGAAAAAAAAAGAAAGATTTAACCCTTACAATATAGAATGCATGGTGCTTTTAAACAGGAATTCATGTGACCTAGCTCAACCAATCAGCTGGCTGAGAATGTGCATGGCAATTATACATAAAGGCTCTTTTCCTCCACCCCCACCCTCCCCTCTTCCCTTCCCCCTTCTTTGTCCCTTGAGTCCGCATCTATGATGAGGGACAAAAGTTAAGAGAAAAGAAAATCTACATTTTTTTTTCCTAATTTGCACGAGACAAAAGAAAAATACGTTTTATACCACATAATGTGCCTTGCCTTCTTAAGAAAAAAACGTATTAACTTTAATGAGATCAATGCACAGGTGTTGCTGCATGCTATTTGATGCGTGTATGGGGGAAAAATGGGGGGGAAAAGAAAGAAAAAAAAGGGGGTTGGGGAGGCATAGGGATGGGGGATATAATGCCATTTTTTTTACAAAAACAAAAAAACAAAACGCGGATGGGAGCATGGGAGGGCTAGGGGAACCGAAGTGGGGTTTTTTGTTTTTTTTTCCGGTTCGTTTTTCTTACAAATTCAGATTCCTATAAAAACCGCCCCCAATTCAGGCTCCTTCAGGGGTGTGTTGTGAATGTACCGTAGGATGGGCCGGCCAGGAAAAGGTTGAACAGCACTTGGGGCACTGAGGATCTCAGTGGGATCGGTCCTATGGCACCATCTAAAAGTGCTAAAAGTGATGGGTAAAAGACACGGGGAATGTCTTATTTTCACCCTGGAGAAAACAAGATTGAGTAGGTTGGTTTATTTTCCCCAAGGACCTGCCAAAACCCATTGGCGTGGAAGAAATGTGCCAGAAACAGAGGCTTTCCCGAGTTGTGTGTTTTCTTTATGGTTTTTTGCCTGTCAGTTTGCAAATCCATGTTAAGGTTGCCTGGCTCACTCGCTCCTCCAGCCATAAGTAACCTGTGTGATGCTGGCCGTACCGTTAATGTTTCAACCCAACTTGAAAAAAAACCTGTTTGTTTTTAAAGGTATATATTTTGGATATCCCTATATCCGGTTGGTCATAGTACAGTACAGGTAGTCCTTGACTTACAACGATTAGTTTCATGGCTGTTCAAAGTTTACAACGGCACTGGAAAAAGTGCCTTATGACTGTTTTTCATACTTATGACCGTTGCAGTATCTCCATTCGGATGCTCGGCAACTGACTCACATTTACGACAGTTGCAAAGTCCCAGGGTCATGCGATTCCCCTTTTGCGACCTCCTGACAAGCATACTCAATGGAGAAGCCAGAACAACCTTTGTTACTCACTTAACAATTGCACTGATTCATTTAACAACTGTCGTAAAGTAAGGTCATAAAATGGGGGAAAACTCACTTAACAAATGTCTTGCTTCTCAATAGAAATTTTGGGGCCCAATTATGGCTGTAAGTCAAGGACTATCTGTATTCTTCTTCTCCCAGGAATCTTGGGGATCCTTTAAAACAAGAATTCAAGACTGCCTTGTCATATGAAACTTAACTTTATTTAGAATTCTCCTTATAATTTAACAAAGCAGATGTCTGGAGGATTCCTACAGGCAAGACCTATTTTGTGACTCTGTATCACATCTGACTCTGGAAGACCTATAAACAACCCAATCATACCAGTAATTATTTTTTTGTTTTGTCTTAGACAAGCGAAGGAAAAGTTTTAAGCCAGGGCACAAAACCATTTCTCATCTTAAAAGTTCCCCCTGCTGTTTCAACAATAGATAATGCTAGAGGCTGAATTCCATAAACAGTGAGTGGTGTCAGAATAAAATTAAGTTAGACTTAATTCAGATGTAATTAAGTGCAGTATAATCTGAATATTCCCTGTGGGGTTTAACAATTTTCCTTCCTGTGTGTTTTCATATTTTTTCCCCCTGTCATATCAAAATTATAACTGCACGACAAATTTTGGGACAGCTTTTAAACCATGGAGATGCTGAATGCAGCAGGGAGGCTGTGTGCATCTCTTCCCTGTTTTAAGTCTACTGCAGAATAGATATTCTTCAAGAAATCAAGAATAGAATTTAGACCCAGCATCAGCCAAGTATTTTCCAATTTGAGGTAGGAAGCAAATGTGGTTTTTTTCCCCTTTATAATAAGCCATCATTTCCTTTCTTAGCAAGGCAATGAGGGGGCTAATCTGAACTAGGAAACCTCCCATTATGGGTTTTGTCACATGTTGTGACAAAACCCATAATGGGTTTTGTCACAACAGTTGTAAATGCAAGCAAAAATGAAGCTTCAAATATGCAATGCCCTTCTGCGTATAGTGGCTAAATCTATGGTTAGTAACACACTTAAATGTCCATGAGAGATGGATGCTTCCGTCTCGGTAGCTTCTAACTCTGAGGAGAAGAGAATTGGCTGGGATTTCTAGTATATTTTCTTTTGCTTTGTAACGTCCCCAAGTTTCCAGCGATAGCGTATGGAGCGGTTGTTGAGCTTCTGTCTTGGTTTATTGGAAGTTATTGGAAAAGAATTGAATTCAGCCCTTCCCTTTTCTCTCTTAGGAACTGATCTGTGATATTTGGAATAGATTGGAAAAGGGGTGAAATACAACAAATGTAGAGGTGGCTTAAGCAGGTGTAATAATGTGAGTAGCTTACATGTATGACTGGGGTATTCCGGACTTGTGGGGGGAAGGGGTAGGTGTAGGTTAAAGGCAGATGCTTTACATTTACAAGCAAATCAGTTCAGCTTCTTTCCCAGAAGAACAGTTCAAGCTTCCTATTGACTGAAAAAGTAAAAAAAAGATCGGATCAGTCAAACGGTAACCCTGTCCTATCAGTTCCCATGGAAGTGGGCCATCATTTGTGGTTGTGCCCTCACTAAGTGTGTGGGAGTGAAGCTATCTCTTCCACTTTTTTTGCCAGATACTTTGATTAATCCTTCAGTGTCCTGGCCAGAATTTGATCCCTTTTGAGTGGATTCCCAGAAAAAGAGAAAAAGAGGGGGGGGGGGAGAATTGAGAATGGCAGACTCTTTTAAAGATAGCCCCCTTTGCTTTTACAATAAAAGTAGGATTAATTGCATCTTTAATTAGCATTTATGTTACTGGTTAGTGTGCCGAAAGTTTGAGAAATTGCTTCAACCATTTAGGTCCTTCAGATTTTTTCTTTTTTGTGTGTGTTCATATGTGTGTGTGTTACAAGCAAGGAAGACTTGTCTGTGCACATGCCCACACTCATCACACATGCGTATTGTTCAAAATTGTATTTTATGGCAGTGAAAACCTCTCATCTTGTATGTGGACAATCCCTTGGCTTAGAAAAATTCCCCAAACAGAAGCAAGTAGGTTGCATTTTGTTGATCCTTATAATTTTGCTTAATTTATTTGAACTTATAAATGGTGTGATACTGGGATGCACAATGTTATAAAAAGGAAACAAATGATATAAAATATCGACATCTTACCAGCCTGCCCATTCCCCATCCCCATCTTCTCTGTTTCAGAGAGAGTTTCTGTTTACTTCAAAAACTTTAAAAAAAAGGTTTCCTTCCATATCAATTTTTTTAATGTTTTGCTTAAGGGGGAGCTTTAGGATTTGTTACTCTGTTCCGTGAAGGCTGAATTTGCTTGGAAATTCTTACACCCAACCATCCTGATGAATCTATTTAGTTATTCTTCAATTGCTGTATTTTTTCCTTTCTGTTTTTGGAAGGGAAAAAAATACTAATTTAGTTATTTCATTTGTTCCATCATTTAAAACTATTCATGCATTTGCTTTTTCTTTAATTTTCATAACTGGTATTGTAGTTTTTATTATTTTCATTTGTTTTACTTTCCAGTCATTTTCTATGGGAGACTTGGCTTATTGTTCTCATGCCTCCGATTTTAAGATTTTTCCATCCAAATAGCATTATATTTTCAGGCATTCTAATATTACTTTTTTTTTTTTCAAATCTGCAGTTTTGAAATAGATAATGACAAAGGGTCTCGCACGTATAAATATTTTTATTAGTTTGTTGCTTATCATCTGTTTGTAACTTCTGTGTTTTCTTTAAGAATGAATCCTGGTTTAAGTTTTCAAAATATTAGAATCTACATAATTATATATAGACCAGAGAGAGAATTTCAATTATATAGGCATTTCATTGGCTAGAAAAACCCAAACAAATAGTGCTCTTTCTATCCTTTTCTCCATAACTTGTACAGCTGGTTCAAGAGAATTCCAAGTGTTAGTCTTAGTAATGAATGAGGTGGCTCATTTCCTATTTCAGTTGTTCTTTAAAAGAAACACAGTTGGTCCTTGAGTTACAACTGCAATTAAGTCTGGCAATTGCTACCATAAGTCATAAAGTGTCAGTCATAAATATAAATGTTATGAACTTTTTCATGATGGTCTTTAAAAGCAAACCCATTGTCTATCAAAGGCAAGTTTTTGCTGGAAATAAATGCCAGTTTCAAGCAAAACCATCATAAATTGCAGTCACATCACCCCACAGGGCACTGCAAATGGATCTAAATATAGGCAGGTTCTGCCCAGAATGCGGTCATGTGACTGAGAAGAGGCTGTGGGAACTTTAAAACTGATTTGTAAGTCCTTTTTGGGGTCCTAAATCAAGTACTAGCTGTGTACATCCATGGCCAGCCTTCCTTTCCTTACCACCTTTAACAAAGTTTTAACAGCAGAAGTGCTATAGGTAACTGGATGCCCCCCAGAGTTTTTGAGATCCCATCAGTCCTTGCTAGCAGCTCATTGCAAAGGATTGTGGAATCCGTAGTCCAAAATAAAGAAAAGGTACCAGCTTGCTGACTTCCATAGGAAACGTTCCCATCTTAATGTACTCCACAAAACAAAAATCTTGCAAACTATCTGAGCCCCACTGCATGTGGACAACAAGCTTTTGTGTCAGAAACATTACAGTATGGATTTTGTTTTAAAACTAGGGGGGGGGGGACCCCAAGTTTTGAAAACTTTGAAAACAGTATTTAAACATTCTACTGGAGGATTATAGCGCTCTGTGCTTCGTGTGAATTTGGTATTTTTGTCACATGGTTTTATTTAAGTTTGAGTTACCAAAGCTGAACGAAAGAGAAGGCAATTAAAAAGGTCCCCTTTTGTCAAACAGCAAAGGGTTTTCTGAACAGTAGAAGCTCCTCGTGCATGGGAAAAGATTGGAAAAAAAATGCATTGATTTAAAAAAAATGTATTGAAGCAGACATTCCCACCTCAGTGTTTTTCATACGTGTTAAATTATAAGTCTCATCTTACAACTAGTATAAGCATTGTAATCTAATATACCTGGACTTTACTTGGATAGCTTTTTTTTTTCAAGCAAACAAGCAGGCTGGGAACAAGCATTCAGAGCTAGGCAAAGTGATGGAGCTACCTTTGGCCGTAAGCAAGCCAAGAAAGTATTGTTTTGCAAAGGCTTTCTAATTGTAGCTTCAGGGTAGAAAACAGCCAACCTTTGAGCAGGACTGACAAACTGGTCTTCCAGATGCGTTGAACCTCAAGCAGTTTCATCAGCGGTTACTACCATGGCCCTTGGGGCTTAGGAATTAACCAGCAACATCTGGAAGGACAGAAGTTTCCTGTCCTTCATGGAGAGCGTGAATTTCAACAGGCTCAGGGTGCTGCACTAAAGGCCAGGTTCCTTATATATATATATTTTTGCTAGGACTCCACCCTAGTGTGATGTTCCATACTATACAGCTGGGGTCTCCAAACTTGGCAATTTTAAGACTTCTGGACTTCAACTCCCAGAATTCCTCAACCAGCACGGCTAGCTGAAGTCATTCTGGGAGAGAATTTGGAGACCCCCAACTATATAGTAACCACAATTGGTGATATGTCGATGTAGATTTTCAGTCATCCAGGTAGAGTTAGTTGTCTGCAGTTTGAGTCGTGCCAAATGGGCTTCTTTTTGAGGGGGGCTGCTGTTGTTGTTTGTTTTTGTTTGAAAGTTTCGCTTCTTATCCAAGAAGCTACTTGGATACACAGTGAAACATTTCAAACCCCCCCACCCCCCCCCCCAAAGAAAACTCCAGTTGCCATGACTCAATTTCTGGATACAGTTGGTGATTTTGCTTCCTTGCGCTCCCCTAACTGAGCAAATCCACCCAGCCTCCTACATTGCCTGATTTCTAGAGGTCTTGTGCATATGCCACACCAGTGTCTCATTGTCTATTCACAGCTTTAGATGTTTCTTTCAGGAAGAGGCGTTTCTCCTCTGAAGTTGCTTCCAAACAGTGTGTGGGCAATTTAGGTGTATTAATGCGCAAGGATGGAGCAGTCCAACTTGACATATTCAGTGTTGGTATTTTTTCCTGTCTATGGAATTTTCTCCATCATCCAGGCCCCAAAGGTGCTTTTCCAAAAGACAACTGGACTTTCTTGCTTTTTTCCCCTTGAAATCGTTTTGCTTCTCATGTAAGAAGCTTCTTCAGTTCTGACTGAAGGGTGGGAAATGGAAGGATTCCCCAGCATTCAACCAGAACTAAAGACATTTTTTGCATGAGAAGCAAAATCTTTTCAAGGAAGAAAGTCCAGTTGCCTTTTGGACAATCACCTTTGGGACAATTAGTTCTGCTGTTTTCCTAGGAGACCACTCTCTTCCATCTAATTCCTGATCTGTTATTCAGTCCTTTTGGGTGTAAGGGAGAAATATAAGATATGTGTCTTTTTTTATTTACACTTCCAGTTGAATGCATTAAGTCAGAGAAAATCTTGGCAGAAAATTTCTTTGCTAGTAGCTGCTGTTGCCCTAACTTCTCGCCATCTCACCTCTCACCTCCTCTTGGGAAATTCTTGGGATAATTTACAGTTCCTCCAGCAGTTCCCATAAGATATTCCTCTAGTTCCAGCTTTTCAACAACACTTCCCCAATGGCTGCATAAATCCAAATGATCACTAGATGGCACCCAAGACATACCAAATTTATAACTCTTTGCTGCCACCACCAACTGGTTTATAGATCAAACAGTTAACCAACTCATAGTTTCAATGAAGCACCTGACAGTATGAATTTAACCCTTGGTTAGGCCAGGCTTGCCTGTTTTATTGTTAGTAAATTCTTAAATTAATATTCACCATTAATATTCTCCCAACAGCACAAATATCTCTATTTCCGTTTGCCATCTCTCAGGGCAAGACTGCTAGGGAAAGCCCCTGCTTGCAGCAAAGAGTGTAAATCTTAAAAGATATTTTCCAAGCAGCGGAAGACATTCATGAAATCAGAATGGTAGTTGTCTGCAATGTAAGGAGGTTGGACTAGAAGATCTCCAGGGTCCCTTCCAACTCTGTTAATATTCTGTTAATTTGCCTTTGATGGAGAAAGCGAGATGTTCTAGAGAAAAAGAGGAGGATCCACGAAGTGTTGGGGTTCCTTCCTAAGGGTTACAGCCTTTAGACAAGAAGCAGCATTTGACATTGCTGTTTCTACATTCCCCACTGATTTTTACAGCCCTCTTGGTTGTCAGGAAAAATGGCTACAGCATTGCCTCTTTTTAAGTTCTCCATTTTTCCCCCTTGACTTTGGAAACGCTCTAAAGCAGTGTTTCTCAACCTTGGCGACTTTAAGATGTTTGGACTTCAACTCCCAGAATTCCCCAGCCAGCAAAGCTCAAAATGGCGGCATTTCCCTCAGGCCTTCACTTAACACAGTGTTTCTCAACCTTGGCGACTTTAAGAGGTTTGGACTTCAATGCAGCTGGCTGGGGAATTCTGGGAGTTGAAGTCCAAACACCTTAAAGTCGCCAAGGTTGAGAAACACTGCTCTAAAGCCTTGCGATCTGTTAATATCCCTCATTTCCAGATGTAGTAATCTTTAACAGAAAATTCCTTTGAAGTCTCCTTTGCTATTTTTCAGTTTGAGGTTTGTTTGTTTTTTTTTGGGGGGGGGGGGTCATGCTGGAAATCATCCATGGATTTGTAGGTCGTTTGTTTTTTTTTAAATTCTAAATATATACCAAGCATCGAACTTGAGTGGTTTAACCATGACTGTTAGCCAGTATATAGGATCTTAGGAAGATGGCTTTTTTCATAAAATGTGACCACTGAGCCATCTAACTCAAGTTCATTTACGCTAGTGGGCAACCATGCTCCATAGTTTGGGACAAGCCCTTTCACAAATCATCAGCAGCTGAATTAGGTGACCTTCTGAGCTAGAATCATCTTGAGAAATCCCCTTCTGCATTATCATGACGCCTCCCAGAGACGCACAAATGATTGCACCAAGGCGCAGTACCCCAAGGCAGATGTGTACTGTGTGGACTAGTATAAATGTACAGCTGTTTGCAGAACAGATTTCTGTCTAGTGTGTTCCTTTCAGATTCGGAGGAAACATTGATGGGGTATTCAGAGAAATGAGATGGTTGGATTTACTTTTCCAAATGCTGGCCTTTTTTTAAAATCCCCTTTCATTGCAAACTCCTTTCTCCTGAATGCGCAGTTAAAGGTTTTGCAGAGGCTGTTTCTTCTTTGCAGTATTTGAAGTGATCATGGGACTGCATAAAACATCTGCAGGATATCTCTGCAACTTCACCACAAGGGGCTGATTGTAGCGCAGGGTTTGAGATCCAGATATAAATTTACACTGGGAACAGAACACCAGGAGCAGTGGACGAGTGAAAGTTCTCAAAAGTTGCACCACCTTAATAAAATTATCATTAGGCACGTTCTTAATTTCTTTCTGGAGAGAGAGGGGGGGTGCAGTTATTTTTCTTGAGAAAAGCAAATCAAAGTAGTGAGTGGGTTTGTTTGTCATTAGTTCATCCTTAAAATAGGTGCAAATTCACCATCTTTGTTGGTTACCTGTAAGTATTTTCTGAATCATCTCCAGCAATCAACAGTTTGGAAGAGTATCTTAGGCAACAAAAGAAGTTAAAGATAATGCAGGTAGGCAGGTGTTTGCTTCTGATCAGTTTATAGACTGGGAAATATAAAAGTCACCCCAGCTTTCATACCCTATTTGGATTCCACAGAATGCTGGTGTAAAAAAAAAATCTGTAGCCTATGGGTTAATTTCTAAATTCCCCCGGCATCAGTTCAGAACTCGGATGAGATATTCTGCCCCATTCTTGAAGATATTATGGCGGCAAAATAAAAAAAAGATTTGAAGAGAAAGAAAAAGAATGAAAGAAAAAGGAAGGAAGAAAGAGCAGACTTTTATTATTTAGGTTTAGGCTGGCCTTGTCCAGAAATGCAGAAATTGTCTTCTTTGTGTTTTCATTTCATTTCTTGTCTTGCTGGAACTGCTATCATAATGCACTACAGAGATCCCAGAGGATGGAAAAAAAAACCTGACACTTTTAATTATTAGTATTGTTGTTGTTGTTGCTTTTTGAAAGGCCTTGTGTTATAAATAGGAAAAAATAGTATATATAATATATTTACTTATGCGGTGCTATTGGGGGATTTTTACAACTTGGGCTACTCGATTATTACACTCTGCTGGAAGAGTAACACATCTCTATCCCCCACCCCACCCCCTCTCCCTCGCTCTTGAAAACAAAATACAATTTCTGTAAAAAAAAACGAGGGCTCTTCTTGGCATGATTAAAAGGGGAGGGGAGGTGGGGGAGCATAGGATCTAACTAGACAATCCTTCCTTATAAACCAGGATAACTTTGCAAGGTGGGCTGGGAGGGAGAGAAACTGATATATATTTAAAAAAAATACTTTTGCAATATAATTTTATTACATTGCTGCTTTTTTTCTGGAAAGAAAGTTTCTTTTAACTTGCACATAGTTGGTCTTTGGTTTTAGATTTGGTGGGTGGGTGGTGCAGAGTGAAATCTTATCTAAAGAAACGCTTATCTAAAGAAGCGTCTCTCAGTCTTGGCCATTTTGAAGATTGGAGGACTTCAACTACCAGAATTCCACAGTCAGCCCCTACTGACTGGGGAATCCTGGGAGTTGAAGCCCACACCCTCTTAAAGTTACAGTTTGGGAAACTCTGAAAAGAGGGCATTGGTTTGGAAAGTCTGGTTTCCTTTATATGAGGGAGGAAGATGCCCGAGGTGGCAGGAACGTCTGCAGGCGTGCCATCGCAAGGTTGCCTGGAGAATGCGGCCCTTTGCCTGTTGAAGGTAAGATTCCAAGAATGAGGAATGAGAAGAAATTGGGGTCAAGGAACAACCTGGAGTTTCTGTCCTGTACATTTGTTCTTTTGGGAAAGGCCTTGGGAATTGAATTCCCCAATGAACCTTGAACAGGGACTTTTGTTTAAAAAATGAAAGCTGGTTGCAGTTGACTCTGTGTAAAACCATTTGTTGCTCCTACCTACAAAAGTAGCAAATACGTTTGACTCTGGATTAAATCTTGTGGTTTTTCCTGAACTGGTCCTTAAAAAAAGAGCAATTTTGCAAAAGTACCAACAATCTTGTGTGTTTGTGAAACGAGAGAGCTAACAATTAAACTGGATTCAAACCCCATGTACTGTAGGCTTGCCCTGTTGATACAGAGTTCCTTTTCCTGACCTTCTTTCGTAATTATTTGTAGATTTCAAGTTGGTTGCTTAGGATTGTTCAGATCCCTCCTCAACAAGATAGGCAGTGGGACTTCAGGAAGTGCGTTTGGTGTGTGTCCGCAGTGCATATTTTATTTGAAAAGAAGGGTTTCTGATCGAAACTGTCAGATTAAAACTGATTAAAATTAATTAAAACTGTCATTAATTTTCCAGCATCTGTTACCCTACACACTTTAAATTTGGGATGTTTTCAGGTTACAGACCATAATACAGTGAGTAGTAGTCGAATACACACACACACACACACACACGGGAGAGAAGCCAGCAGGAGTATGAAATACCAAAAATATAACTTAAGCTGTGCCTGTACTGCTGGTTTGCATTTCCTTGGCTGCTTCATTTTTGCTCATGTAATCCTTCCCTCCAGGTTATTTATCCTGTAATCTATTTGAAGTTTTGAATTGATTTTTTTTTTTTTTTGACGGAGTGGGGTGAAATCCATTCTATCACGATTGGGGTGCGGGGTGGGAAGATGTTAAAAAGAGTTTGATTGTGGTCTGAAACTGGTTGATGCAGTCTGTGCTCAACACACTTTGTTTTTGGTTTTTTTAATGCGACTATTGTTCATTTAACAAAAAATTTGCGATGCAATCCCATGTACAGTGAAGAGAGGGCTGAATCTCCTCATATCCCTATGTATAGAAATAAGCTGCATTGGGACACAATTGAAAGTTTCAGCCTTGTGCGTTCAGAGGTAAACATATTGTGCACGACTTAATCCCCAGGGTGTGCATACAGAAAGCAGGTATATTCTCAGAAGTGGGAGTGCTCAACCTTTCCAGGAAAACGCCTCAAGATGTTTTCTTTGCTTCTTCTTTTTTTTTTCCCCCCAATCTCCCAAAATCTCCTAGATAATTATAACCTCCATTTTGGTTGGAGTCTCCCGCTCAGTGTTCTCTCTTCAAATTTGGAATCTGAAACTGATGAAAAACTAGAACAGTGTTTCTCTATCTGACTGCTTTAAAATGGGTGGACTTCAACTCCCAGAATTCCCCAGCCAGCTTTGCTGGCTGGGGAATTTTGGGAATTGAAGTCCAAACATCTTAAAGTCACCAAGGTTGAGAAACACAGAACTAGACTGTCAGGTGGACGTCTGCTCACACGACTAGAATAAGTGGGCCTTTTTTCATCTTAGTTGCCAAGCAGATTGGATTAGCCTGAGAAAGAAAGCTTGGCTGGGCCTTGGGGTTAATAACTTGGTTGAGATCCTACTTGCCTAGATTGGTAACTACAGGAGGTCTTAGACTGCCCTGCCCCACTGAGACCACATATCCTGTCTAATCCCCCCATTATATCACCCTTAGCAGTCACCATTCAACTTAAGACATCCGTCTTTTATCCTTTGGGTTTGTTTTCTGTTGTTATTACATAGTCTTGAGGAGCACTACGCCCGGAAGGAAGGAATCAGCAGAAATGGTTTCCTAAAAATCCGATGCTAAGATTGGAGCGGCCATTTTCTAATGTTGTTTCTTTCCTTCCCTTGCCCCGCCATCTTTCTCTTTCAGCGTTTTTCTGTTGGAGAACATTTCTTCCCTGACCTTCTCGGACCCCGTGCACATACTTTTTGTTCGTTTATATTTTACAGTGGTTAACAATAATATTTTATTCTCTGTCTCGCTTCTTGCTTGCTACGTCACATTAACACACAGACACACTGCAGCACCAGGGAAAATGAGCGAGTCCCGTCCTTGGGTGAAGGCGCTCACGGGTGGTTGAAGAAAAGAGACTCAGCCTTGGAGGGCACTTTACACTACAGCCTTAAATTACTTTAATTTCTTATCGCTCAGTTCTGTAAAAGAGGGGATTTTAAACAGGAGGTTCCCCACATCCTCAATTCAGGAGTTTTCTGGGGAGGGGAATCTGACGGATTTTAGGCGAGGCAAAATGTAATTCATTTCCTGAGGGGGTTTTCAGTTGGAGCTCTCCAAAAAAAAGTAAAAAGAAATATGGAGCCATGTCTCTCACCCTCTTCACCTCCCTCCTCGCTCACTTCCCTGGTGTTTCTCATGATATTTGATTCTAGCATTTATACGCATACTATTAGCCAACGCGCCTACTTTTATGTACCATTACCTGAAAGCCAACTCTGGTTTTCTTTTCTTTTTAATTTTTTTCCCCTATGCAAAAGGAAAAAAAAAATTCTAAAGGACAATTTAAAATTTAAAAAAAATGGAAAAAAGAAAAAGAGAAAAAAAAGGAAAAATGTATAAAAAATTAAATAAGCTATGCTTTCAACAGTTGTGCTGAGTCCCGTGTCTCATTTGAAAGCCGAGAAATTGGGAAACTGCTACGTTATTGTTTTAATTCATCTCAAAACACAGCGAGGATTTCTAGGAAAGATGTAGAAATGTCAGCCTAAGGGACTGAGAGCTGGAACAGCTGCCCTGAGAGCAAAAAGAGAATGGAGTGATGCTGGATATAATTAATGTTGTGCCAAAACCTGCCTGGTAATTTCTCAATATTTTTCTACTGGTGGAATATCCTTCAGTGTATGATCTTATTTACACAGTATTTCTTTAGACAAAGATTCTCAGAAGTATTTTTCAGTTTACAAGTAGTTCTCGATTTATGACGACAATATGGACCAGGATTTCCATTGCTTAAGCAAAGTAATCGTAAGGCACTACTACATCACTTAGTGTCCATGATCCCTGCAGTCATGGTTGCCATTGGTAACCAAATCATACGTTTCTTAGGCAATTTCCTGCCAGCTTTCCACAGCTAAAGTCGATGGGGAAGCCAACAGAAAGTTGCAAGTGCCAGGCCGACAGGCAGGTAAGTGGCTGCTGTCAAGAGGGAAGGGAACATGGTGTGTGTGCAGGATGTGAGGAAGGGTCAAGGAGTGTGTGTGTGTGTGAAATGCCGTGTTGATTAGGGAAGGAGTGCAGGGTGCTGCGTGGATCAGGGAAGGAGTTCAGGGGTGAATAAGTGGCCAGCACAGTACGAGTGCAGAGGAACGTGCCCTGGCAAAGGAGTCTTATCCAGTGACTTACAACTTTCCCTGTTGGCTTCCCCAATGATTTTGTGGGAAAAATGGCAGGGAAGCTTGCCAAATGGTGATATGATTATGGGGCGCTTGACAACCTGTTGTAAGTACAAACGTGTTGTCAAGCACCCAGATCATTATGACTAAGGAAAGCTGGAATGGTCGGAATTCCAAGGACTGGTCCACCATAACACCCATTCCCTCAGTGCCGTCAGACTTTGAAGAGTCACTGAATGAATAGTCTAAAGTCAAGGACAACCTGTATTTTATCCTTGGTAGCGGCGGAGGGCAATAACACAAACCATGTTTTCCGTCACGCTTCTTTCCCACATGACGAAGCCTAGAATAAAGTCTGTAGCTGGCATTTCCTCCTGAGGTAAGTCAGACTGCTCCATGAGTAGCCAGGATCGCTGGAGATGGCTGAAGAGATGATTGGGCAACAAAAGCAAGATTCTCTCACACCCCTGGCTATCTCGTAAGGAGAAGGCAGTGCTGCTCCATCCCGGAGAGCGTCTTTTAAAAAAAAAAGAAAAGAAAATTTTAAAGCAAGTTATTTTGAGATCTGTTGAAAGATAACTGATAGGAAAAAACATATCATGTAAAAAAGCAAAAGAGGATCATTTGCGGCTATAGAAAACTACATGTAGGATGCGACTGAACGACCACAATTGAGCCCAGAATTCTAAGTAAAAAAATTTGTCAAGTGAATTTAGTCCCGTTTTATGACTTTTCTTTGCTACATTTATTAAGAGGATCCCTGCAGTTGTTAAATTAGTAACACGGTTCTTACATGAATCTGGCTTCCCCGTTGATTTGGCTTGTCAGATGATCCCCAAAGGTGAGACACTGCAACCATCAAAAATATGAGCCACTTATTAACAAGTATCCATATGTGGGATGCTGCAACGGTCATCAATGTTAAAAAAAAAGGGTTGTAAGCAGAGGTGAAATTCAACCAGTTGTAGCCTATTCGCTAGAACAGGTAGTAAATTTACAAAGCAGTAATCTCCTTAGAAATCTCCTTTCCCCCCCACTTTACAGAGTTAATCCACCCAGCCACGCCCACCAAGCCATGCCTACAGAACCAGTAGTAAAAAAAAATTGAATTCCACCACCGGTTGTAAGTCACTTTTTTCAGTGCCCTTATAAGTAGAACAGTCACTAAATGAACTGTTGTAAGTCAAGGACTACTTGTATTCCTTTGCTGCATGTTCCAGTGTCCTGGAAAAGGATGAAATCCTATCCCTCCCATCATCCATGCAGTTCTTCCAAATGATCTGCTGAGGTATTTCATTTTTTTCTTCCTTGTTTCTCGGCTTACTAGACATGCAAGGCATAAAGCGAAAAAAGCGAAAGTGCAGAAACCTTACAAGGGGTTGTAAAGGAAAACATCTGCAGGTGCTCCCCGGTTTACGGCCACCACTGAGTCCATGATTTCCACTGCTACGTGAGATAGCTGTTAAGTGAATTTTGCCACATTTTACTACCCTTCTCACCACATTCACAGTTGTTAAGTGAATCATTCTAGTTGTTCAATACCTTCCGCGTTGGCTTTGCTTGTCAGACGGTCACAAAAGGGGGACCACATGACCCCGGATAATGCAACAATCATAAATATGAGTCAGTTGCCAAGCATCTGAATTTTAATCATGTGACCATGTGAGGATGCTGCGATGGTTATGTGAAAAACGGTGGTAAGTGTAAAAGCATGGTCGTAAATCACTTTTTTCAGTGCTGTTGTAACTTCGAACGGTCCCCAAACTAAAGATTGTAAGTTGAGGGCTACTTGTACAGTACTTGTTTCTAGACTTTTTCTTGGTGGGGGAGGAATGACTGCTTAATTTGGACCAAATCTTTCCAAAAGAGGTTTTTTTAGGTGGTCATTTACAGCCTCACATTGAAAAGGTACCAAGAAAGCAGACACAACAGAATCCAACTGCTCCTTTCTCTGTGGAGATTCTCAGTCATCCATGGAGCTTTTTCCAAAAGCCAAATGAACTTTCTTGTGTGTGTGTGTGTGTTTCCCTTTGAAAACATTTTACTTCTCACCCAAGAGGTTCCTTCAGTTGCTCCTTTGTTCAGTTCCGTTTATAGCAGAGCAAACCCGTTTGCGGAGAACCAAACCCATCAAGAGTATGTGGAGAGTGAGATTTAAAATAAAATCCCAAATAAAGTTAACGAGGGATGGGTCCACACTCTGACACAAAGACTGCATTTCATCGGAGTCGGCAGACTATGGTAAAGAAATACCAAGTTGGAAGTCTGTGGTGTGATAAAGCAGGGGTGTCAAACTCAAGGCCCGGTGGCAGGATCCAACCCATGCAGTACTTAGATCTGGCCTGTGGGGCCGCCCTGGAAACACAAAAGGACCAACCTACAGTGTTTCTGTCAGCGAAAACAGGCTCCAAGCTCCATTTTCAGCTGCCACGGCCTCCTGCAACCCTCTGCCAGAGGGTTGCAGGAGGCCGTGGCAGCCGAAAATGGAGCTCGGGAGCCCGTTTTAGCTAACAGAGCACTCAGACCGCCACAGGATCCCCTGACAGGAGTGACGTTGAACTGGCCACGCCCGGGCCCCTGAGGTCAAACAAAACTCTGATGCGACCCTCAATGAAATTGAGTTTGACACCCCTGTGATAAAACATCATCCCATTTTTTGTGTATCCAACATGCAACATTAACACATTAAACCAAACACAGGCTTTTATAAGTTGCAACCAGAGTTTTTCTATGAGAAACATTCAGTCAAGGTGCAAAATACAAGTAGTCCTCGACTTATAACCATTCAAATAGCCATGGTTCAAAGTTACAATGACACTGGAAAAAAAATGATTTGCACAACTGTTGCAAGCATCTCCATGGTCACATGATCAAAATTTGGCAACTGGCGTGTATTTATGACAGTCACCGTGTCCCGGGTCATGTGATCCCCTTTTGCAATTTTCTGACAAACAAAATCAATGGGGAAGCCAGAAGCCATTTGAGTAAATGGGGGTTAGGGGATCCCCCAATTGAGGTTAAGGCTAGGCCGAGGGTTGGGCGTGTTGGGGAGGTTCGGGATTCCGGGAATGAGGTGCAATTCATTAGCACGGTCGGTGGGAGGGGCAATTATGGCGGGTATAGGGGGCCACATCAGGTTCGGGGAGTGTGCCCCCATTGGTTGCGTACGGTGGTGCGCTCCGACCCCCAAATTACCTCCCGTTCCCCGAGTGGTGTGTGTTCTCGGTCCCGGGGCCTTAGGCTGATGCTAT
>JAEANM010005909.1:0-19094 GCA_017656035.1 Myanophis thanlyinensis
CTAAAAAATTGAAAATTTTTGTTTTCAAAGCAGAAATGGCATGTCACAGTATTGATATTTGGGGACTGGCTGGATCACTCCAGTTCAAAAGAAGCATCAAATGTACTAAAGATGAGAAAATCCTAAAATAAGAAAATAAAGTAGGCTTAATTGCTAATAAAAAGGATGCCAAACGGATTGCTCAGATATGACTTAAAAATTGAACAAAAAAGATCCAAGACAATCCAAACAATATTATGGTGATATAATGTATGTTGTCACCATAGATCCAGATTGTGTCTAAGCTGAACATTTCCATGGCAATGTGCAACCTATGGTCAACTCAAGATCAAAAGAATATGTCACACTAATTGTAGGAGACAGGAATGCTGCGACCTGAAACCAATAACATCTGGAATCAGAGGAAAAATGCAGCATAAAATGATGCAGGAGATAAACTGAGTCCTGCTATATTTAAATAAATAGGTATAGCAAATATCTTCTTTACAACCTCCAGATGGACAAAAACAAGAAGTCAACAACAGATTTAATAGATTAGATTTGATGCAGGTGTTGCCTGAAGATGTCTACACCCCCATTAAATACAAGGCAAACAAAAGCATCCCAACATGAAAAATGGTAAAAAAGCAGAAAGGAAGGAAGCAAAGACAGCAAAACAAGAGGAGAAATGTCCAGGTAAATGCTAATTTTCCCAAAAGAAGTAGAAGAGGCAAGGTGTTTCTAAATAAACAATGCAAATATATTAAGTGTAACAATTACAGGGGAAATGCAGGAGAGTTATTTAAGAAAATTTCAGAAATCAAGGAGATTATTATGCAGCTTTGCATTATGCAAATAAAGAAATGATCTTTGTCTTATGCAAATGAAGCTAAGAAAGAAAATATAATGAAGAGATGCCTGAAAAGATACAGAAGAACCATACAACAGCCTCCCCCCATCAAGGATATGCGTATTAGATTGCTAAATTGGAGCCAGATATTTCCCTCAAATCAATTTAAAGTTCCCAGTAAAATAATGCTTACAGCAAGACACAGAAGTTGGAAATATACCAGCCAAACAGTTAAAACAAGAAACCTTGAAACAAACAAAAAGTGTTAAAAAGTTATAATATTTATGTAGTTACTTACCAAGAATGTCTAAATTATATCAAAGTAAACAAAAACATCTTTACAATCTCCAAGGCATGTCACAACTTTTGAGCATCCCTAATGTTTGGGCGCAGTGGCTCAGTGGCTAAGACACTGAGCTTATCGATCAGAAAGGTTGGTAATTTGGCAGTTTGAATCCCTAGCACCGCGTAATGGAGTGAACTCCTGTTACTTGCACCAGCTCCTGCCAACCTAGCAGTTCAAAAGCATGTAAAAAATGCAAGTAGAAAAATAGGGACTACATTGGTGGGAAGGTAACAGTGCTCCATGTGCCTTTGGAGTTTAGTCATGCCAGCCACATGACCACAGAATCATCATCTGACAGCGCTGGCTCTTTGGCTTAGAAACAGAAACAAGCACCGTCCCCTAGAGTTGGGAATGACTAGCAGGTATCTGTGAGGGGAACCCTTTACCTTTAATGTTTGGAAATGGAAAGTTGAAAAATTTGACACACCCTATGATGCACAATGATGCTATTAAAGTGTTACACACAATTTGTAAATGGGCATGGAAAAACACAGCAGTGGCCAAGAGACCGGAAAATATCAATGTATATTCCAATACCACATTGGTAGCCCAAAAGAATATTCAAAATACCGAACAATTGTGCTTATTGTAATGCTAGTAAGATAACGCTCAAGATTTTGTAATTTAGATTTCAATAGGTCATGGAACAAGAGGTGCTCAGTGTAGAGGTTGGATCTAAAAGCAGCAGCAGCAGCAGCAGCAGCGACAGTACCTGAAATCACATTGTTAACACTTAGTAGCTAATAGAAAAGACAAGTGAGTAAACCCTTCTCCCCAGAAGCCCTGGCTGTAAAAGCAAACACACACACACACACAAAAAAAAACACTATTTTTTTTTTCATTCTGTAATTATGGCAAGGCCACCTTTGCCTTTTAAAGAATTTGTGTAATGAGCAAGAAGCAGCAGAGTGGAATATGGCAGAAACGAATGATTTAAATTGGGGGGGAGGAAATTGTCCTCTTATTTATTTAACTTGTTCTAAAAAAATACATAATAAGAACTGCTAGAATGGCAGAAAGAGAAATTGGAATAAAAATAGCTGGAAGAAACATCAATTGCTTCAAATAGCCTGACAATACCCCTTTGAGAGCTGGAAGCAAAGATTTAAAAGTTAATGGAGATGCAACTAAGATATAGCCATGTCTGTAGTTATTTCACCAGAAAATAGATCCAAAATTCAGTTCTTCTGGGAACAGACATTGCCCATAAAGTAACCTTAGGGATGAGTGATGTTAGGCATCTAAGTCATCTTTCTTCTCTCCTACTTTCCTTAGCTCCTGAAGTCACACTGGGCAATGAAATGTATCCTGAAGCAGATGTCCACACAAAGAAATGATGCTAATTCACACAGTCCCTGATGAGTCAGAAAACCACAGCCTCTCAGCTGCATTTATGCGGTTGAATACAGGCTGTCACTGACAGTATTGACCCAAAATCGACAGCACAAAGAGCAACCATTTGGTAAAAACAAGGAAAATGGACTAACTGGGGAGACTGTATTGTAACACAGACCCTGGGATCACCACATCTAAGAAATTGTAATCAAGTGACCTGCACGAAATGAAACAGCAAATTCCGTTCAGTTCCTTCACCACAATCTTTCACGTCCCCAAGACTTCTACCCAGCTGGCATCGCTGCAGGCAGCCTTAATCATCTTTTCACAGTCTGAAGTTCTTGCACCTTTTAATTAAAACAAAATATATATTGTAAAAATTGCCATAGACTGGCAACACAAGCACAGATGCCTGCAGAAAAATTGAGCCTCTTGTGTATTTGACACAATGACAAGAAAGGATTTCCATCTCTATGGCTTCTGCATGCCACTTGCAACAATGCTGTATTCCAAGAAGTGATTAGAATAGTAGAAGGGAAGGTTTGGCAGATGACAATTGAGCAATCAGCATAATACTTTGCCTCATATATAATTCTACAAACATATATTCACGCACACCAGACACATATTCTGCTGGAATCTGGAAAGCCATAAAGTGAACGTCATTATGCCTGGAGTGTAGAGAAATATCTGTGTTGTGAGGGAGAGAAGGGGCAGAAGATACATAATGAAGATAAATAAGAAATCTATCCATGCTGTTTTATGCTACTTGACATGACTTACATAATACATATATATTATGTGTGCGAGTGTGGATGATGTCTGACTCTCGCTCTCTCTGGTGGAGTGGCACGCAAACACACACAGAGACAAATTTATATTAGGTCAGATTTCCACAATCTGGATTCTATTATAGTGCGTGGGTTGCAATTTTCACCATTGTTGTATTTGTTTGGCTGGGGAATTCAGGAATTTGCTATCTACCCATCTGCAGATCACCCAGAATTGGGATGGCTGTAATAGCTGATAATCTCACACTTGTCAGAAATTTCCTTCAGGCACTGCCACCCTGTGAAGACCCAAACTGCTACAGTGCTTCAGTTGAGATCAGATAGTAGTAGGTTCAAGCCCCAGTTCTGCCTTATCATGATATCAGCATTATCAGCATCTCCGGGATATTTATTTCAAGGCATTTTCAAAGCTCTCTCACCGTTCCCCCTCCCCGTAAGTGCTCCCAAAGCAGTTTATAAATCTCACCAGGAAGACAATTGCTGTTGTAAACATCCATGTTTATAAACTAAAAAAAAATTGGTGAGGAAATGAAGAAGAAAGAAAGAAACTTACAAGTGAAATGTCTATTGAGATTCTCAGTCATCCAGGTCATGATTGTCACAAAGATGCTTTTTCAAGAGGCAACTGGACTTTCTGGTTTTTCTTTCATACATTTTGCTTCTCACCAAAGAAGCTTCTTCAGCTCTGACTGGATGATGGGGAATGGATTGGATGCAGTGGTGAAAATCAATTTTTTTTTACTACTGGTTCTGTGGGTGTGGCCACAGGATTAAACATCACCAAGCAGAGAATTACCATTACTATTACAACTTCATCAAAGTTACAATGTAATAAAAGGAAAGGTAGTTTCTGTGAGCAAGGCAATAAAGTAATCTTAGGCTAGAAACAACTGCCTTATTTACAGGATTAACCCTGTAAAATTAATCTTTACAGGATTAACTCTGCAAAGTGGGGAAAAAAACAAAAGGATATTTCTTTTAATAACAGGTTCTATAGAACCGGTGTGAACCGGCTGAATTTCACCTCTGGTCACAGCTCATGAAGTTTCTTCATCCACAAAAAAAAAACCAGTCCAGTTGCCCTTTGAAAAAGCATCTTTGAGACAGCTATGATCTGGGTAACTGAGAATCTCCACAGACATTTCTGTCCACTCACAAGGCCCCAGTCTTATGAGGATTGTATCCCAGCTTCCATCTACCATTGAAGCTAGCCTAGAATCTCTGTAGTCTGTCCCTAAAGCCTAAGTACATGAGTTTTTTTTAAGGTGCCTGATGTAATTTGTAATTGACAACATGGCTGTAGCATTAAAATGGAAATATTCACCAGAAGCTACTGGTTTATGCTGTGCTGAATTAGCTAATTGGTCAATGACTCATGAAGCAATCAATGATCACAACCACTGCAATTTAAGGAGATTCCACAATAGCACAATTCTGTTTCAACCATTGATTGAATTCACTTAAATTCACTTTGTCTGTAAGCACTTAATTAAATATTATTTGATTCATAATTACGATTTTATTTTACTTACAGTCAATCCTTATTAATTTTTAACATTTATCTATGCATACCACAGACTATTCGGTCAATAATCAGATGGTATGTTGTACTGTTTAATATCCCAAGAACAATAATGATACAGGGCCACTTTTTAAATGCAAAGTATTTAAAAAGTAGCAATGGTGCTTTTTATCCTCTCTGTCAAATTCTTGGGTATACTAGCTCTGCAATAATTGAATTCTAGATGGTTTATTATAACTTCTCATTCAGAAGAAAAAAATTATAAAGGATTGTAGAATTGAATACATCTGCAAGTGAATGCTTGTGAACTCAGTAAGATCTATTTATAGACAGAAGTTTACTTCTTTTCTCCAGAGCCAGTTCCAGCTGGTGTTGGTTGGACCCTCCTTTATGAAAAGCCACAAGTTCTGCTGTCTCTGCCTTTTTTTTCAATATCTATATCAGATTACTAGGCAAGGTCATCTGCTGTTTAAGGATCTGGTATCATGACACCAGGCTAGTCAATTATAATTGTTGAGGTTATGTCCCAATGCCTGGAATCTGTGAGTTATAATGGGGAGGAACCAACTCTGACTGGATCTACCACTTTTCAACCACACCTGGAAGCATCCAGTGCTCCAGGACACAGTGGTGAAGGCAATGATAAGCAGTATGCCCATGTAACCTCTGCTTTGTGAGCTGTATTGGATTCTGGGAGTGATTCAAAATCGGTATCTATAAATTCCTATATGGCATAGGTTACTTGAGGAACAACTTGTCTTCCATGGTATCTCCCAAGCTGATTCAATTTGGTCCCTTTGACTAAACAATATTATCTATTGAGATTCTGTATGCACACTTGCTCTGTAGTAGCACCTACCCTGTGAAATGAGGTTCTCCCTGAGGTCTGAATTTCTCTCACCCTGCTGTTGCTTTGAAGCCTTGGTCTTTGCTCAGGCCTTTCATGAAGGAGAGAAATTCCCTTTGCATTGGATGGATTTTTTTCTTTTTTGTTCCTGCCAATTTTTGCCATCCTTGTTTTTTTTTGTCTATTGTTATGTTTTTTTTCTTGTGTTTAATGTTTTTACTTATGAATTGCCCAGAGCTAATAATAAAAATAGCTTACATTTTAAAGAAAGTTTTAAAACTTTTGACTCTAAAGTTGGTGCCAGGACAGTTTCTGTATCATTCAGCATAACTTGTTTATGGGCTCTCCACAGGACAATTGGTTGGTATCCTTTTCTTATGTCTGCTATTAAAAAAAGAAGAAGAAATGCAGCAGAAATATTTCAAAATATATATACTGCAAATTGCAAGGCAAGTTTAAGGCTAAATGGCTGAATCTTGAAATCACATTTTGGCCTACTTGCATCACCCATTGAAAATGACTAAGCTAATGAAAAGAGAATGAAAGTAAGATGACAGGAAACCAACTGTTTTTGTAAACCATTGATTATCCTGTAATAATTTTAGAATGAAAAGACACATAGTACCGAAGGTACAGAATATTTATTTTATTTAGGATAGCGTTTAATTTAATTTAATTACATAATTTCTATACCACCCCCTCTCCCGAAGGACTCGGGGCGGTGCACAGCAAAAAAGCCACTAAAAATGCAAACAACAATTAAGACAAATTATTAAAAACTAATTGTAACCAATCAATTAAAACCCAATCTAAAAAATTTAAAAATTAGGACAATTTAGCATAACATTTTTGCAATGAGCACAGTGGAATTTTTTTAAAATCAGGATAACTTCCCAGCATTATTTCATTTCTTTATTCTTCCTGGGACTTTCTTCCAACATTTGAAAAAGTCTGCTTTCGATATCACTACAACACAAAAGTACAGTATAGCTGCGTTCGTGGAGTTTCTGATCTTCAAAATGACTCAAGTCCTTCTTACGTTTATATTTACTGTGTTCTGCAAGCAACCTACCTACAGCTTTTCCTCTCTTTTTAAATCCAGCATTACTTTTCTGTTTGTTTGAGAGCTGTGGCTTGATCAAAAAAGATTAAACAAATCAGCAAGTGCTAATCAAAAACCATTATGACAACTTTTTCTGCTCAAATGGCTTAGCAGCATCTATCTGCTAACTTAAATGCAAACAATCACAGGCTTCCACACTAATTACAGAGTAGAACATTATAAGGGGTACAGATTTGACAGCTATCATTACTAGGAAAAAAATGGAATTTATTATGCAAATGGATTGAGCATTCTATCTAATTGAAATAGTATATTAGAAAGGGTAACTCAAGCACTGATCCCTACATATGATACACCAACAAGCTTAGGAAACTGCTTTACTTCAGTGTTGTCTAATCATTGTTTACTCTGAGCTTCATGTAAAGCCACATGTAGCACTGATGATGTTACCTAGTTTGGGGAATGAAATGTCTGCAAGAAAATAACCAAGTTCAGAGAGCACCAAGGATCCCTCACATATAACATGTACAGGCCACAATTGAGCTCCAAATTTATGTTAAGTGAATTGCTGCAGTTGTTAAACTAGTAATACGATTGTTAATGAATGTAATTTTCCCAATGACTTTGCTTGTCAGCTGGCTATGCAAAAGGGGATCACATTTTCTCCAGGACATTGCAACCATCATAAATGTGAACCAGTTGTTAAGCATCCAAATGTCAACAGAACAGAACAGAACAGAACAGAACAGAATAGAATAGAATAGAATTCTTTATTGGCCAAGTGTGATTGGACACACAAGGAATTTGTCTTTGGTGCATATGCTCTCAGTGTACATGAAAAGGAAATGGCAACAGCAGTGGTGGCTGATTGTATCAGCAATAAAGGAACTATGTAGACAGGCTTCATACTCTAGAAAAGCTGGAAATTCTGGAATAAGAAGCAGCTAAGAAATGGTCTAAAGAGAACACATTTACAACTGACTAGAGAGCTCATCTCTGCAGCTACTTCACGTATGTGGTGTGCTTATTTTGATTCCTGGCATGTACAGATAGTCTTTGACTTACAACAGTTCATATAGTGACTGTTCAAAATTACAACGGCAACGAAAAAAGTAACTTTGCAGCATCCCCATAGTCACACGGTCAAAATTTGGATCCTTGGCAATTGGTTCATATTTATGATGGTTGCAATGTCACTTTTTGTGACCTTCTGACAAGCAAAGTCAATGGGGGAGCCAGATTCACTTAATACCCATGTTGCTAACTTAACAACTTCAAATTGTGATTCCTTTAACAATTGTGGCAAGAAAGGTCTTAAAACGGGGCAAAATCCACTTAACATCTGTCTCTCTTAACAGAACTTTTGGGCTCAATTGTAGTTGTAAATCGAAGATTACCTCTACTTCATATGCATTTTCTTAAATTGGTTCTGGAGGAGAAGAGAAGACCTTTCTGATTAAGGTTTTGTTTTGTTTTTTTGAATACATATGAGAGGAAGTAATTCTACTCTCGGAAATCAAGCCTATAATCTAGTAATAACGTTCTCTCTCTCTTAGAATCTTGGTTTTGATAAGAGAAAAAAAATCACCATTTACTCAACAGTGATCAACAAAGGGAAAACAAAATTTTTTGGTGATTATATTTTGGTTAAGTGACCACATAATTAATATATTTTAGTCTATAATGCTATCCAGAATCAGACAGAGTTCAAACACAGAAAACGAACCCAGAGGGCGGTCAGGTACACAATTATGCCAGTTAACAACTTAGCACAGTGTAGATGGCAGCTTCACAAAAGTGGGATTAGGAGTGATGGTAGTTCCTCAGGACAGTCGCCCTGTATTTCAGAAAACAGGCAGCAGAGATATATTGCCATTGCCCTTCCTCATTGAAGATGTTCCTGGACTTTCAACATATCAGTGTCCAAATACAAAAGTAAGTAGAAATTGGAAAGGAATGGCCAGCGGAGAGGGAGTAGCCAACAGGGCATAGATGTGGTGGTTTGTTGTAGAGAAACAATCAAACCAGAGGTGAAATTCAGCAGGTTGTAGCAGGTTCACTAGAACCGGTAGTAAATTTTCTAAGCAGTTGGGAGAACCTATTGTTAGAAGAAATCTCCTTTTGTTTTTTCCCACTTTTCAGGGTTAATTCTGTAAGGAAGGCAGGAAAAATACATTCCGGTGTTGTTTCTAGTCTAATCTTTATTGTCCCGCTTATAGAAACTGCCCACCCAGTCACATGACCCCCCATAGCCACATCCACCAAGCCACACCCACAGAACCGGTAGTAAAAAAAATTGAATTCAACCACTGAATCAAACCCATCCTTTTCTGATAGGCCTATTTTGTTCCAGATCAGAGCTTTTCCTCCACAAATCAGAGTTTCATTTTCAAACGTTCCATATTCTTCCAAATCAAGATTTTGCTAAAACAGAGCAGTGCTGTTCTAAATTCCCAATTGAATTATGCCTCTGGTTTTTGTGCATTTATGGAAAGTTCAAAACAGCCACATAATCTGCTAAATTTGCTAAATGTAGGTTGCAAATGAAATCACCTTGCCACCTCCAATAAATAATATATTACAACAAGAGGTATGACGTGGGGCAATCTGATATTCTCTTGCCCAGTTTCTGATTTAGAGAGAAAAGGTAGACATGCAAGGGTGAATGCAGGTTTCCTGTGGATGCTTCTACTACATTCTCTGGCTAATTTCTTATTCCCAGATCTAGGACTGAAACATTTGCAATGCAAGGAACCTTGTAAAACTTTTCCCTACAAGATCCAACATGATGTTTTTATGAAAAAAGCAATTAGAAAAAAATAATTCATTCTATCTGGACCATCTCCCACAGAAAGAACCTCATTTGTCCTGGATTGTTTCCCAGAATATCTGCCCTATTATTCAGGATTATTGAAACAAATAACTTTTGCAAAGGCCAAGTTTATTTAAACACAACGTTCTTTTCCAGCTTGAAATCTCATGTTAATCTTATTAACTTATTGGTGATATACGGCCTTATGTAACCGCATAGCACTTTAGAGAATTGCATATTAATAAACAGAGGTCACTGCATTCAGTTTTGAAAGTCAATTTTTTCATAGTTGCTAAGTGTCAAACCAGAGGTGGCTCTGTTTTGGTCAGAAGTCAGGCTTCATCTCTGGCAGAACATCTGTGAAATTAGGTTAGATGCCCATGTGATATTAATTTTTTGTAGTAAAGTAGTAGTTAACAAACAGTTAAAATGAACAATACATTATCCTTTGTAATCATGAAATAGCCTGATTTCTGATTCATATGCTTTGATTTCCTACTTGAGGAAGAACTCAAAGAGCCCCTAATTCATTTCTGGGTTATGAAATACATATATCTGTTTTCATTTTGGCCAAAGACTTGCAATTGTCTTCATAAACAGAGAGGAAAGAAGTCTGGAGAAAAATATTCACAAACAAAGGCTGCACAGTCTAGTTAGAAGCTTACATTCATGGCTCCCCCTGCTCCTTTTATACTATATAAATTTGATTCCAGATGAACAGTCTTATCTCATTTTTTCTTCCTGACTGTTCTCAGTGGTCAATCACATCTGAACTGCATTATTTTCTTTCTACTGCAGGCGTGGATGCCCAAAATGGAATGCTCCCTCTTTTGTCAATAGGCAGGTGCACGTATGTGCGTCCATCTTCGCCATTCTTTTCATACAGAAAGAGCCAGTTTGGTGTAGTAGTTAAGGCCCCAGGCTATAAACTAGGAGACTGTGAATCCTAGTTTAGCATAAAGTCAGATGGATGACCTTGGGCCAGTCTCTCTGCCAGACCTTGAAAGAAGGAGGCAAGGGCAAACCAATTCTGAAAAACTTTGCCAGGAGTCCAGGCTGTCTGAAGGCACACATACACACAGTGTCTTACTCAAGTATTTTGGCTCTGTGTTTAATGAACCCATAGCATTGCTTTCCTGGTCTCCTGAGACATTTTTCCTCTGCCATAGGAAGCACTTGTGATGCTCACCCAGGAACTGAAGCATCTTAAGAATATGCAGAGTTTCCCTGGCATCATTTCTATTACCGGTACTTTCCAGAGACCTTCTTGACTCTGAAGTTGGCTTTCTGGAGTTTGGGCTGAGAAGGATGCACAATAGAGATTGCAGACTCTAGTCTAAGAAGTTCCCACATACATTCTTAAGGAATAAATCTGGTTTTACCAGATTAAGTCAAACATAGATTTAGGGCTTTGATTAGAAGTGCACCTTCTGCTTGGAAAAATGAGCCAAATAATAATAGAAAACTTTCCATGCTATGAGGAGATGGACAGACGGAGCGTCAGGCAGGGGTCTCCTGTGGATGGGAGTTCCAAACTTGCCATTATCATTCTGAGATTAATTTGCCAATATCATTTTGAGATTAGGAAAACTGCAGCAAGTCTTACCCTTTCATGTATAATCTAGCAATGGATGGGATAGAAATTATTTCAGTTTTTATAGCTACTTGTACTTGCATTTCACTATCTTTACAAATCTTTAGTGATGTAAACAAAATGGGATGCTTCTGAAAAGAAATAGCAATAGCACTTAGACTTGTATACCGCTTTATAGCCCCCCCTAAGCGGTTTACAAAGTCAGCATATTGCCCCCAACAATCTGGGTCCTTATTTTAACCACCTCGGAAGAATGGAAGGTTGAGTCAACCTTGAGCCTGGTAAAATTTGAACTGCCAATCTGTAGTTAGCCGGCAGTCAGCAGAAGTATCCTGCAGCACTGCACTCTAACCACTGTGCCACCAAGGCTCAAATAAACACAGAGAATGTAAACTCTGACTTGCTTTTAAAATACTGAAAGGTATTTAAAGCACTTTCTTCTGGAAGAAACCCATCTTCCACTGAATGTCAAGAGTGGCAACTATTTTTTTTTTTTTTGTGAATGCTGAATGAAAAAGACCAACAGGTTGTCCTCAACTTATGATCACAATTGAGTCCAGAATTTATGTTGCTAAATGAGAAATTTGTTAAGTGAGTTTTGCCCCATTTTATGAATTGTCTTGCCACATGTGTTAAGTGAATCACTGCAGTTGCTAAATTAGGAAGACAGTTGTTAAGTGAATCTGGCTTCCCCCATTGACTTTGCTTGTCAGAAGGCCGCAAAAGGTGATCACTGGTCTCAGGACATTGCAACCATCATAAATATGAACCAGTTGTCAAGCCTTCGAATGTAAATCACATGATCATGGGGATGCTTCAATGACATAAGTGTGAAAAATGGTCATAAGCCACTTTTTTTCCAGAGCTGTTGTCACTTTGAATGTTCACTAAATGAAATGTTGTAAGTTGAGGACTACTTGTATTTTGTTTTGGAAGCAATTAAAAGCACAAGATGTCATGGATAGTAGGGATCTCTTTTTTGCTGAGAGTCTTCACATTGATCTTTGGACATTTTTATTTTTCCAGGAATTTGAGGACACCATTTTAGAGTTTGGAGTATCATGTTCCAAGTATTCTGGGAAAACAGAATATTGTATTGATGAAGATTCTGCTGGGACTTTAGTTGCTGTATTTATTATGGTTTTTATTGTTATATGAAATACGATGCTACTTTTTTATTTTATCCTGTATTGCCAAGAAATTTATACACTGCCTAGGGAACTGTGATTCATGGCTGGTTTATAAATATCATTTATATTCATATGCAAATATAAATCATGGATACTCTAGTATGTTTTACAAAATATATGCTATGTCTACATGTTAGTTCATCTTCATTACAAAAGTTCAATTTTCTGCTGTATTACCAACTAGGCTGATATTACATAAGGCTCTAGTGTTGTTTTTAGATTTTGTTTTTGTTCTGCTGCCCTGAAATCAAGCTTGATTCCTTGATTTTGACATTCTACACATGGATCATTTTATAAACTCTTAAGTTACGCTATGTTGAATACTGCATGTGATTTTTACGTTATTATATGCCAAGCTTAAAGTGTCAAGGTACACTTGCTGTGCTTAATAGCTATAGTTTCTGCATTTTTAGTCCTGCTGCTGAACAGCGAATGTTCTCATTAATATGCACATTTTAATATCTCCCCACTAACCCTTTCATATACTGTACGATTCTGAACAGTATTCTCAAGTGCTGGGTGATGGCACTTGACAATAAATTGTCCTTGATCCTGAAACGGGTTTTCTGAGAAATAGTTGAGGAGAGAAACTAATCCCAAACCGCCCCCTAGGATTCTTGTTAAGAAAATCTTGGTTCTTCTTCCTGGGACTTTAATAAGATTGCTTTTCATTGCAGAGAGCAGAGAGGTAAAGTGTGCAATTTCAACACTTTAGAAAAACGAATACTTTACAGATGTTGTCCTATCACTTCACATTATTGCTAAGGGAGAGCAGTACTCAGTCTGAAACAAGTTAGAGTGGCTAATGAAGGGCTGCCACACACAATAACAGTCCTGCATCACTCCAGGTTCTCATCCCGTACTATTGTTTGAGATGCAATCTTATTGTTCTGATATAGTTTTCTTCTCCACCTCTTCTACCGCTCTGTGATGGGTCAGGCAGAATTTGCAGCTGTGCCACAGCGACGTTCACACCTTTCATTGTGTTAGGAGGAAGGGGTGGCAATGTCACATGGGAGCCTTAGGTTTGCTTGTTTGTTTTTGGTGATATCCTAGCCTCCACTGAAAATTAATCTAGCAAGTTTGAGTTCCAATTTTCACGTCTTAAAAATAGTGTATACCTAAGATATTTCACAATGGAGAAAACAAGTGACGACATGAAATGACTTAATGAGTGTACTTACAGCAGCGAAGGGCAAGTTTAACAATCAAAATATTTTGAGCAAAGAGCCATCTCTAAAAAAGATCAGGTTCTTTTAAAAAATAAGGGCCTTGCTCTACATTACACCACTGTATGATTTATGGAAAAAGCTGTTTCAGTTGTGGAGTGGTAAAACAACATGAGGCAGAGGGTCTTTCATTCTTTCCTGGTCTAAACAATTGCCATGCTATTTCATATATATAACTTTATAGAAGAGGTTTTAGCAGAGAAGTAGCAAGAAATTAAGCATTCCTGCCAGCCCAGCCTGCTTCTTGTCCTCATCATCCATTTTCATTTCAAATCAGGATTTGTGCACAAGGGCCATTCAATTCGGCAAAGGGAGTTCTAGACTTTTCCATACAGCTTGCAAATTATATCCAAAGCTAACAAAAGCAAACAAACTAACACTTCCATAAAGCTCTATCTGGGAAACCACATTTGCATGTTTTTTTCCAAAAAATTTTTTTGAGGCAAATGCTTTGTACCTGACTGAGATTTTTGATGAGATGAGTTTTTTTCTCCCAAGGAAACATCATAGCGGCCAGTATCTGGAGCCTGAAACATATAACTGTCATTCGGCAGAGAGTGGGTGCGGCCCACAGAAGTCTTCCCTACTCTCAGCAGATCCTGGTTTGATGAGAGAATCAGGGGGTCATTAATGGAAGGAAGATCAGTCTGAAAAATGAAAAAAGAAGAAAGAGAATGTCACAGAGGTTGAAAAAAATCATGTGTTTATTGGAATCGTGGCGACAACCACTGCAACAGACATGAGATGTGGTGAGCATGCAATTTATTAGGCTGTACAACTTGTAGTATAACCAAATGAAATTGCACAAATGAGTTGACCAGGAAGCAATAATCCTACGCTTTTACTATTACTAAAGCACCACACATAGAATGAACCACATTAAGAACAAAATATACAATACAGGGGAACAGATAAACAACATTGCAACAATAAACCATGACTATTTCGGGATTAATTGAACAAGCATCATGCCTCAAGGCTTGGTTAACAATTGCATGCTTTGCAAAACTTTAGTCCTTTAAATGAGTAATACAAGTCTTTTCAATATCTTCCTGCTCAAAGGAAGCTTTTGCAGGAATTTGTTCATAATTCTAGTTAATTTTCTTAACAAACAGGGAGCTATGTTTGGCTATAGAATGCATATTCTGTTTGTGACCGTGATTTTGTATTGCTAAAAAGATGCCTGCATATACAAGCAGGATTACAAAGGAACATTGATAATGCATTTTCAACAATAAGGAAAATGCATTAAAAAAAATCTAAGTAATAAAAATGTACTATAACAAATGTCCTTGGTCTCATTCTAGTTTTCATAACAGCTGAAAATGATCTGTTAGAAAATCTTATAATGATTTTCTAATCTAATTCATAGTGAAACAAAATATAAACAGTGTACATATTATGCAGTAGATTTAACCAATAGGCTTTAATTTCTCTAATACATAGAACAAATTTAACTCTTGTTTCAATTAAGGATTTAGATATTAGATTCATCTATAGCTAATAATTCAGATAAACACAGTTAAATGCATTGTACACTACTATCAAGCCTTTTTTTATTTCTTAAATTAGATGATATCCTAGTTCAATTAAAATCAGTTGAATTGCTATGTCAATTATATTTCCCTCACTACTGCAGTGATATATTTCATTTCATGGCAAATACTGGGCTATGCCCAGACAGCTTCAATGAATATATGTGCAATTTGTGGAAATTCATTTGACAAGATAAAATTGACATCCATTATGGCTTGGATTTATCTATACCAGCTGCTCCATCTGTTGTCTACATATAGTATTTTTAAAAAACTTTTATTATCTTTGCTTTTCCGCATACATTTGCTCTTCTAACAATATTGTCAGCCTGAGCAGACACAAGTTACTTCTAAATAAGGTTTTCATCGCTCTGCCTTCAGAACCATTCCTACTTTCCCCATGGTTTCATTTCTCTTAGCAGAAATAGACATTGTTAAAATAAGATAGATGGAGTAGTTGCAGGTTGTCATTCAGTTTGGCATCTAGAATGTTCTTTCTGAAAAACCTTTAAAATGCTTAAGAATAGATGTACTACTAATTATTACAGTAACTTAAGACCCTTTAATTTCAATAAGGCATGATATGATTTAGTCTGGATCCAACCCAACATTTAAAAAAAATGAATGCACCATGTGTTCTTAGATATTTAACTTTGCCAAATTATAGAACTGTAAAATAATTGGATACTGTACAATTTGAAACAACAAGAGTGGAAGTTTCCATGGAGATTAGTAAATTAGTCAATATAAATAAACCGTTAATAATAAACACAACAAGCTCTTGGGTCTTGTTGAAGTAAGAATGACCTGATAGCTTAGATGAAAAGCAACAGAGAATGTTTTCCATTGTTGTATTTAAGCTCCAAACTTAATTAGTAACAATTTTATGAAGAACTCACTTTACAACTAAATCATACTGAGAAAACATAGTGGGATAAGGAGTCAGATTAAGTCTAAATATTATAAGCCACACATAACATTTACTAATTTAATACACTGTGAAATGCAGTTGGTGCAGTTATACCCATAGTTCCCTATGAAAAAATAAAACTCATTTTATATTTGTGATGTATCTGAAACTAGCATTAAAACAAAAATAATGATGTATTTTGTAATATACTGAACTCGTCCAAAATATTTTAAAAATTAAAGGGTCACAGTTTAAAAACGTAGCTTTTCTCAATTGTATGATAGTGCTGAAAGGTCTTTTTTACGTTATGTAATAACATAAAAGCAACTGAAATTAAAGTAACCTGAATTATTAATATTGAAGGTATGCATTCTTAAATAATATTTACATTTGTTTACAAGCTTTTACAGTTTGTCTGAAGTAAGAGGTCTTAATATTTTTGCCAAGTGAATGGATTGACTTCCAATTCGATGCAAGTAATCTACATGACTTTAGAGTTTGCCAGCGCTATAATCCTACTTTATGATTTATCTTGATGGATAGTAAAATGCTCCCCTTCATTTATATCTCAGTTTGAATGGAAATTCACCATTCAAAAACTTTCACCGAAGCCTTCTAAGGTTTTATATTTTTTTTTGCAAATGTTGCCATGAAGCATGATGGGAAATATTGTCACGGTTTAAAAGAGATGTGTCCCACATAAGTAATAACTGTTGTGGCAAAATCTACTAGAATGATAAGAGAATTCATCAACACAACACACAGCTTAAAGGTAGATATGTGAACAAGAATAAAATAAGAATGGATCCATTTAATGTTGGGAAGGAGTTATGTCTGTTGTACAGCAGAAATAAAACATTTGATTGCTATTAAGCAGTTAATAATATCTAATGTTTCAGGAGAGATGGTTAAAGCAGGGCTCAAAATACTGATAAACATGTCTCACAATGTTTGAAAAAGCCATCGATTAAACTCTTAGAATGTAGGTTGAGAAAGGTGTAAAAGGCTTTGCCTGCCAAACTTTCCTAGACACCTGTTTGTAGCACAGTTTGGATTCAAAGGTGGGATCGTTATATCATGACATTTTCCACATATCTGTAAGCAATGCAATCACCTTGATGTTGCCTGATATACTTTTCAAGAGAATCTGATTTTCTTAGTGGCTGATATACCCACAATAAAGAGTACAGATACTGTACACCTCAGAGGTAGTATTGAGGGTAAGCCCAAAGGAACAGATTTCTTTATGCTAATAAAAGGTTAAGAACTACTTGTCTGAAAATGCCATAGCTGTTATTACCCTCTTGATAACAGTATTTAGAACCCTGTAAACATCATAAAATATAGCGACCAGTGTATGTACATTGCTCTCCAGGGCATTAAGTAAGAGTGTGTTATTATCATCAGGTAAAGAGTCATCCGTCAGAGCTAAGGACCAGGAATTTTCAGAGAGAATATCTGACGTCAGAGACAAAGCCTCCATCTCAGCTAGAGGGATCTAAACAAGGGAGAGATGATCAGACATAAGAAACCAGGACACATATACATGTCTTTGAGAAAAAGAAAGCTATTACCACAATCATTATCCTTTAAACATGGAGGTGCTTCCCCTGCTATTACTGTAAGTGCATTTATGTCATGTACATTATTGTGTAGCTAGGATCATCAGGAAAAGCAACTAAACTTTTTTCCCCCTTCTTCCTTTTTCCCCCCTATTTTTTTAACAAGGCTTACAAATAAGCAAAATGGAAACCACAAACTGCACCGATAATACTGTCTTGGAAGGGTCCAGCAAGTCAGCATCTCCAGAACGTTTAAAAACTATCCTAATTACATTTAAATGATACATTATTTTCAGAAACATAATTCCATAGCTCCAGATTTCAAAACACAGGGGCAGAACTATCTTTCTGGTAGTCACTGTAGCAGATGTTTTTGTTTTTTGTTTTGCTTTAAAGAATTTATTAAACTGAGGAACCAGGAAGTGTACAATTAAATCTGGTAGCACCTAAAAAGGCTACGATTTTTATCAAAAAAATTTATCAAAATTTTTGATCAAAAGGAACTCTGGGCTTTATCATAAGACTTGGCAACACAGAGCTTTCGGGTGCCAGCATAACTGCTATCCCTCCAAATTGTGCAACTCGGTCCAGTTAAAATGATTTTGAAGCAATGTTAAAGCAATTTGAATTTAAAAGTTGCACAACTCTTCAAATTAGCAATCTGATTAGATTTTTGGCTTGTTCTTTGATGAAGAAGAAGCACCTGGCATCTCAACAAGATCAGGTCTCTGAAATCTGAAAGAGTTGCCAACCCCTGCCTTCTGAAAGCTTTGCTCTCCCAGGCTCAGCAAGACCATTGTAACGCAACATAAGAACTCTGACCAAAACATAGTGGATCTAGCCTCTGTATTTAAGTGTCAAGTAATCAATGTAATCTTTAAAAAAAATACTGTATGTCACAAAAGATAAACATCAAATAGGAGAGCTAAAATGACTTGGCAATTATTTTATATACAACAGGTAGATGAAATTAATACTCAGAACTGGAATTCATATACCATGGACCATGTTTTCTATGAAGAGTAATGTTTTTTCCCCAAGCCCTTTTTTGCCCGGAGATAAAGCAATTTCAAGAAACAAATAAACAAACAAAAATAAAGATGAACTCTCCATTCCAAGTCTCAAGGTCAAGGGGAGATAGATTACACACTTCTTTAATCACACCAGCAGCATGGTTAAAGGCAGGACACATAGAAGAACTACAAAAGTGACCTTGGAGAAGGAATGTAGCAGTCAGCGAAACATGAACTAACTAGCCTAGGAAATGAAGAAAGGGTTAGAAAGAAACTTGAAGTGATTCTGCCTTGAGTCCCTTCAGCATAAGAGGGAGGGAAGGGAAATGCTTTCAAGATTGTCACTACTATATATCCTATATCAATAAAGTGCTTCAGTTTATGTTTCCTTTCTTGGTCTATCTTGAAGGTCTGAGTGAATATTGTTCAACTATTTAGTGCAGGAGTCTTCAAACTTGGCAATTTTGTGACTTGTGGACTTCAACTCCCAGAATCCCTCAGCCAGCAAAGCTGGCT